>CAJQZP010001172.1:4247500-4537500 GCA_907164705.1 Parnassius apollo
TTTGCGAAATGTTGGGAATCAAATTAAGTTAAGGTTGATATTAATTCCATAAAACTTGTTTAATTTTATACATTTAATTAAAATTATATTAGTAATTAGGTAGTCCAAGTAGACTTGAGTAACACTTACTTCCACGTGAATGCCGTGGGCTGAACCGGTGAATGACTTTTGAGAAAATTGTCATTTTCCTGTGGCAGGTGTTCATTGCGGATTTTCTACATCTAATGAGCGCACCTGCCTACTTTACAGACTCGCTGCGCTCAATTTGAATTTGTTTTTGCATTATAATCACATTGCCTAGAACTTCCTGGGCCGTTAAACTCGCCAATCGCGGTAGTAAAAACTCGATTATTATTGCGTTACATTAATAGTTCCATTAACGTGTTCGTGGTGGATTTTTACAAGTTCTTCATACTGGATGACCTTTTTTACCGTTTGGAAAAAAATAGGGTGTAACATGTGTACAGAGTAGAAGCCTATGGCACTGATATTTTATGAAATAAATATATATTTTTTATTAAATAAATAAATAAATTAAAATCTATCGAAATTCAAATTAAAAATATCCACCCTACTTTTACGAACGGCAATAAACAATAGGCATATTTGACCTTGTCCCTTCGCACGGTGACAGGTTAGGGTGGATATGATTTGAATTTCGAAAGATTATAATTAATTTATTTATTTAATTCAAAATTTTTGTTTTTATTTTTTGTTGAATGTTACTAGATTGCATGAAATTACCAATATTGCAGAAATATTTTTTTGTTATATTCTATACGCTATAACCATATACCAATGTTATGGTAATATTATAACGAAATATAATATCAATTAACCCTTCTTTTAAATAATAATTTATTCCTACGACTCTGAAGTTACATCAATCTATTTCACATCAACTCTACTAATTTATAAAAAAGCGCCACATGAATACATTTTTACATATTTGTTAATATTTAGTAGTGTTGACTTGAGTGTTACATGAACTATAAAGAAAAGTTTTATTTTTCAAATTAGACTTAATTTTGTCTGGTAATGTTATTATGTCTTAAGGGTATCATATTATAAAAATTGATTTGTATATTAATGAGTTTGTGAAAAATTGATTTGTATATTAGTGAGTTAAAACATGAAATTAATTTATTTAAAAAAATTAAGGATTGTTAACTTTATAGCTTTATAGGATTTAAATAGGTACTCGTAGTAGAAAATTGTATACTGCAAATTATCTATTTGTTAACTTTTTTATAGGATAGGATGACAAACGAGCACACAGACCACCTGATGGTAAGTGATTGCTGTGGCTCATGGACACCTACCTGTATTCTCGATTACGAATCAAAATGAAGATGCGGTGTCACCAGTGAGGACTAAGATGGAATGCCTCATTTCCAGTAAAAAGGGTCTCCGGTTCTCTACACTCACCATACGAAACAAAGTAGCATTAAGCTACTATTTTATATAATAGCTACGCTGGTATTTTAGTGAGAGCGTGGTCCTTCCCCGGTCTAGCCGACACATTCGTGCTACAACTACATTACTAATATAACTGCAGCATGACTACCACGTATATAATGTTATTATTATATTATTATATACTTACCAAGTAAAAGTTTTAATGTTAAGCGTATAAAATAATGTTTCTTAGCAAAATTGTACACTAGAAGTATTAACAAGATGTGGCCGTAGTAGGAAAAGGGGAGATCTCCCGCCAGGCAAGGTGATAGTTCGGAGATGTTCTATATATACTGTTTATGATTCGGAATGTTGATAGCGTGATTTAGGCTTCGGTGTATTACGCTTGTGGCGCGACGACAGCGCCGCCACATCACCCCCCTGCTCAGACCGGAGGTCGATAGTGCAACCTCGTTGCCGACGAATGTGCAAGTGCCAGGAGATTGCCTTGTAGTCTGCGGTGAGTCGAGAAGAAGGCAAGTAATCTGCGAGAGTGCTGTGAAGCAGAGGCGAGCAGTATGGCTCAGAGCCGTGCCGAACACTGTATAGCGCAGAGAGTAGCTTGAAGGAACAGGAAGCATTATTATTCCAGTGCTGCGGTGAACCTTGTGAAGCTAGATGGCTTGCAGGATATGAAGACTGTAGTTGATATCTGCTTGGGAGCGAATGGGTGGGATATTCTATGACGATGATGAAGCTTGAAGTTTCCGAAAGTTGTTTTGGTTGCGTGTTCAGATCACGTCGGATGGTCACCACTGTGGCCGTAGTAGGAAAAGGGGAGATCTCCCGCCAGGCAAGGTGTTCTGCCTGGGGAGCGGCCGACACTCCATGTGATAGTTCGGAGATGTTCTATATATATGGTTTATGATTCGGAATGTTGATAGCGTGATTTAGGCTTCGGTGTATTTCACTTGTGGCGCGACGACAGCGCCGCCACAAAGATATTAAAAAAGTACTGTCAATTGACACTTTTTTTCTAATATCTAAAATCATAATAATGCGTTTATACCATAAATCAGTCATTCATATTAGGGATGGGCCGAATATGGAATTCATCGAATACGAATATTCGGCCGAACGTTCGGTAAAATTTTTACCGAACCGAATATTCCACCGAACATTATTCGGCAGGATTACCTCGGTACCTAACCAATTTATGTCGAAACTTGTTTACCATAAAGCGCGCGGGATTAGTGACGGACCCTGCATCTCGCTCCCCGCCATGTTATTGCATCATCTAGTATTGAGCAAATTGCAGGCACATGCTTATGTTTTTGTGAGAGAAAAAGTTTTTCGTTGTATTATTCTTAGTGAAAATTGATTAGTATAATATGATGAAAATGAGTGGCAGGAGATCTACTATTTAGACCAATTTTAGAGAAACTGACGACTGTAATGTAATGTTTCTTTGTTTGATTCCAAACAAAACTTTATCGAACTTTCTCAACTCAAAAACATAATGCTATATAAGTAGATTTAAGGCATAAATAAATATACTTTCAACAGCAAAATTATGAAAGACATGGCATTACTCCATTCGTACATTTCCATACAGTGGATAGGTACTTTAAGTACCACTTTACCGAATGTTCGATGATTTAGCCGAATATTCAGCCGAATACGAATATTCGGTAAATCTGCCGAATATGCCGAATACCGAATATAAAACGAATATTCGGCCCACCTCTAATTCATATCGTCTTAAAACGCCAAACATGAAGGCCACATTACTATACTCTTACCTATCACTAGAGTAGGAGTAGATAATCCACTCATGTGACTCGTATATTGCCACGAATATCGTGTGTAATTTACACAGTGCTCTCTTGTAACTTTCGTTGAAGTTGAAATTTATGAATAAAATAATATCTAATGTCTCAATCATTGAAAAAATATTCAATAGTATAATTTTCTAATGGAATACACATCGTTACTACTTGTTATCTAAATAAAAACAAATCATCATAATATATGATGTGGCCAGCTCCTGTAAAATTACAAAATACTTTAAAAAATTACCGGAAAGTGTGCAATATCCTTCAAAATTAGATAAATGTTAAAACTATAAAGTTCAGAAATGGTATGCTTGTACAAGTAAGTAATTAATAAACAAATATCTAAGATATCTCAGTGGTGGAGCCACGTGTTTAAGGCTGCCGAAAATCTAGTTCCCCGGTCAAACCTCAAACCTACTACGCGAGATATTAACTAAAGTGGACTGTATATGCGATTGCTTCTACGCTTACGTAAAAGCGACTACTATAGCATGCGGTACAATGCACTCGCTCTTCCCTAAACTAAACTATTACTTGTCGAATCGATGAAAGGAATCCTGCTTGACTAGGAAAAAAACACAGATTGGAGCGGGTTAAACTATTAGCAAGCAGGTATAATTAAGGAATATTGACTCACCGAGGGTTCTTCCTCCTGTCGATCACTATAGCGGCGACTTCTGGAACACTCCGGAGAGAGGCGGTGCGCGACGATATCTCACACGAGGTGAGGCGGGTTCCTGGAGCTCGACTGCTTCCAGGCCAAAGCGGTTTCCACTAGTGAGGTGTTTCCAAACGAGCGCGCGTGAAGAGGAGGTTGTAGTTCAACGACGACTGCGGCGGGAGAAGAGCTTCGCGCATCGGTCGCGCGTGTCTTATATATCCTCGGCTCGGGTGATTACGCGATGTTCTAGAATCGTCTTCTTTCCCCTCCCACCCCACCACCCCGATGTGTCGATAGGAGGGTACGAATGATATTGTTTGGAAAGGAATAATGATTCTACAAGTTCCTACCGTCAAATAAAAAACGCGAATGGTTTTCCGCGCAACCATCTCCCCCCGCCCTTGAAGGATTTCCTTCAAAAAAAATAACTAAACAACTAGAGCTAAGATCGACTAACAAATAACTAACTAACGCTAAGATTACCTAAATTAAACTACAATTTCAATCTAGAAAGCTAATTTAAATTATGGAAGAGGCAAGGGGCACAAACGGATAACAGGACGTAGGTAAGACCCAACCGTGGTCTTAACGCGAGCTATCCTAATTACTCCGTCGGAACCGGGAAAGACCTCCTCGACGATTCCTAACGGCCAGTGGAGAGGCGGCGTATTCTCCTTAGTGAGCACAACTACGGTTCCTACAGCTAAAGGCTCTGTCGCTGTGTTCCATTTTTGCCGAGACTGCAAAGTATGCAAGTATTCCATCCTCCATCGTTTCCAAAACGATTGTACTAACCGATCTAATAATTTGTGGCGTGTGGAAATGCTAAGTCTGTTCTCATCCATATCCGCGGCGGGCAGATACCTTAGAGGCGTTAAAGTCAAAAAATGTGCTGGAGTTAGAGCCAGCGGTTCCGAGGGGTCACTAGATAACGTCCGACAAAGTGGGCGGCTATTCATTACGCATTCAATTCGAGCGAGCACCGTACTTAGCTCTTCGAAGGACAAAATTTGATCTCCTATTACTCGGTATAAGTGGCTCTTTAGACTTTTAATATTAGTCTCCCAATTGCCCCCAAAATGACTCGCGGCTGGGACGTTCAGAGACCACTCAATGCGGTTCTCGGCTAGAATGTGAGCGAACTCCGAATTATAATACTTGCTAGCTAAGAGCTCGTGTAGTTCCGATAGAATACGTTTTGCACCGACGTAGTTCGTACCGTTATCCGAATATAATTTACTTACAGGGCCTCTGCGCGATAGAAATCTTTTAAATGCACCCATAAAGCCTGCTGTGCTTAGATCACCAACGAGTTCTATATGCACTGCTCGAGTAGTTAGACATACGAAAATGCAGACGTAAGCCTTTGTGGATCTTATACCACGCCCGCGAGTGAGCGTGACCTTAAACGGACCAGCAAAATCAGACCCGGTGTGCGTGAAGGGCTTTACCGATTGTATCACTCTACAAGATCTAAGTTCCGCCATTTCCGGAAATGACGGCTTGGGGCGTGCCCGAAAGCAAGCTATACATCTGTGCACCCGATTGCGTATTAAACTACGTGCAGAAAGAATCCAATAATTCTGACGCAAGATCGACATCAATAAATCGGGGCCAGCGTGCGAGTTCAATTTATGATGATAATCGACTAATAAGTTCATGATATGGTCTTTACGCGGTAAAACTATAGGGTGCCGTTGGTCGAAACTCAATTGCGAGTTGGACAAGCGTCCATCTACCCTTACAATCCCATCCTGTAAAAATGGCTTAAGGCGTTGAAAGGCGCGACTACAAGCTCTATTCGATTGTAATCTTGTAATTTTTTCAGAGAAGTGCGCACGTTGAAGTTCACGTAATACTAGCGACTCGGCATAGTTGTAATCGGATGCTAAGACATACGGACGTCGCGGTAAAAGCTTCGCGAATCGACAAACGTAAATTACGCTACGCAATAATTTCGACCAAGAGGACAAGCGGTTCGCCAGAGCAATGATTGGAGAAACCTCGCTCGAAACGTTCGCCACTAGAGCGTGTCTCTTCTCTTCCGGCGGTTGTGACACTGACGAAGGTTCGAAATCGGTTATTGGCCATTGTGAGGGATCCAAGTAAACCCAAGAAGGTCCATGGAACCAAAGCGGGTGGTCCATTATTTGCATCGGGGTGAGTCCCCGGGATAGACAATCGGCAGGGTTTTCCTTACCGGACACGTGATAAAAGTTCCGCGTTTCTAACTCGTCTTGGATCTTGGCCACTCGGTTCGCGACAAACGTATCCCAACGGTGGGGTGAAGAATGAACCCAACATAAGGCGACGGTGGAGTCGGAAAAGGCAAATATTCTTTCTATGTGAACTCTATCCCTACATGCGCCGATAACTGTGGTAATAAGCTTGGTGAGTACTAATATTGCGCAAAGCTCTAAGCGCGCCAGAGAGACAACCTTACGGGGGGAGACTCTCGACTTAGAACTAATGAGGCTAATCGAATTTCTACCATTATTCTGGACATGGAAATATACAACGCCCCCGTAAGCCTTCTCGCTGGCGTCTGCAAATCCAACAACCGTTATGCTGCTATTTCTATCGACATTTATATGACGCGGTATTTTAATTTCTCTTAGTAAAGGAAGTTCCTCTCTAAAGCGCTGCCACAATCGAACAATGCTGTCAGGCGGCGAGTCATCCCAATCGCATTCAAATAACCAAAGTTGTTTAATCAAAAGCTTAGCGTATAATACCACCGGAGCTACGAAACCCATGACGTCCCATAATCTAGCAACGCATGACAGTATTGTGCGCTTTGTGCATTTCTCTACGGGCGGATTTACCTTAAGGCTAAACACGTCGGACTCTGGTGACCAACACAGACCGAGCACCTTGTGTGTATCGGAATCGTCGAATTCCTCTATCGCCGAAAGACGGTGTGATAGTGGGATTGTATCTAAAACCGGACGCGAATTACTAGTCCACTTCACAAGATCGAATTGACCCGATTTCATGAGCCTTATAACCTCGGCGGTGGTTAGGGTGGCCTCCTCCACGCTATCGACCGAATACACAAAATCATCCATATATAATCCGCTCTCAATTGCCCTCTTAGCTTTAGGATAAGAGGGACCTTCATCGTGAGCGAGCTGTCTCACCGTGCGTAACGCATGAAATGGGCTCGACTTTAAACCAAAACAAACGCGGTTAAATTCTAACACCATTAGAGGTTCCTTTGGGTGGAAACGATATAAAATGCGCTGGAATCTACGGTCGCATTCACGGACCCCTATGCAAAGAAACATTTGGCGAATATCGGCGGATAGTGCTATACTAAACAAACGAAAATTGACTATTATATCAAATAAACTGCCCTGTAAATTTTGCCCACTATAGAGGATATCGTTAAGCGACAGGTGAGTGCTAGTTTTAGCACTAGCGTCGAGCACTACACGTAATTTAGATGTAAGTTTGTCCTCTCTAATGACTCCGTGGTGTGGTATAAAATACGACGGTGTGTCTTCGTAGTTATCTAATTTCGAAGCCACAAGTGATATGTAACCTTCTCTTATATATTCGTTAATGACGCCGTCGTAAGCTTCCTTTAACTGGGGCGAAGCGAGCATCCTACGTCCAAGCTGTAGAAACGTTTTTCCGCCATTTGACGCGAATCGCCGAGAGATAAAACATCTCCCTTAAAGGGTAGCGCTACACTATATCTACCGTCGCGATCACGAACGGTCGTGCGGACGTAAATTTCCTCGCATATCCTGTCATCTGAACTAGCTATGGGTGGGACGTTCACCTCCTCCATCTCCCAAAATTTGCGGACTAACGACTCGAGCGGTTCGACAGCCATACCACAATAAGAGGCTGCCGAAATACTATCTAGGATGGGGGCGGAGCCAAGGATCACATAGCCCAATACGGTTTCCAGTGCGTAAGGCGCGGTATGCGAGGAGTTGCCCCTGACCTTATTGTTTAACAAAAGATGAGGGAAAAGCGATGCCCCAATGAGCATGTCTATGTTTCCAGGAACGGCGTAAGTGTCGTCTGCTAGAGTCAAATTTTTAAATTCAATCATTGCCGAGGTGTCAACCGAAACGGTTGGCAACCGTTCAGTGACCCTATCTACTACTAGTGCATTTATATCAAAGTTAACGTTACAATCTATCCGAGAATAAAATTTTAAATTTATATATCCCTGTGTCGCTTTACTAGTACCTCCGATGCCTTTAACTACAGGACATGAAAGTGACCTATTTATTACTAAGCCTAAGCGCTGACAACATTGTCGTGTTATAAAGCTATTTTGGGCTCCGCTGTCCAGCAGTGCACGGACGCTTTGTTTGTTTCCACGCGAATCCCTAACCAAAATACGCGCCGTACCCAGTAACACGGTTGAAGGAGGTTGTGCTCCCATATTTGCCAATGAGCACAGAGCGACATCACCAGGTCGACCGCTAGAATCGTTGACCTTAGTAGGGGTGAATTCCTTATTCGCCTTACTTGACGCCGCTATGTTGCTATTTTCAAAATGTAATAGCGTGTGATGTTTCCTGGCGCACTTGCTACATACGGAACTCGAATTGCATTTTGCAACTAAATGCTTATCGCTTAAGCAGTTCAAACATAGGTTGTTTGTTTTTACTAACTTATAACGTTCGCTTGGTGAATATTTACGAAAAGTCGCACAGTTATATAAATTACCGTGTTTATCTTTACATACTATACAAGTATGCTGGAGTGATGTCGGCGTAGCGGTTACGTAAGTTAACGACCCTGCTATTTTAGATGGTTGAGTCTGTCTACGGTCGACGCACCTTTTAATCTCCTGTTTAACGTTCGGTGAGCGCTGCATCACCTTTATTTGATCTCGCACGAACGATGCTAATGAATGAAAGGAAGGCATCTCCGAGCTACGATGCTCCATTTCAAACGCACGCACGGTGTCGGAGTCTAATTTCTTTAATGCTATATGGAGAAACACCACGTCCATGAGGTCATTAAACTTCAAATTCTTAAGTGCAGCCACCGATGCCACAAATTTATCGAGAAACTGCTCTAAGCCGTTGATGTTCGCGGATGATATAGGTTTAAGATCGAATATCTGGTTCAAATATTCGGAAGCTAACATTCTCCTATCTTCATATTTAGTTTTAAGCGTTTCAAATATTAATACGTAATTGTTTGCTGTAGGTGTAAAACCCGAGCAGATCGACTGTGCTCTGCCACTAAGTTTGCTAATTAAGTAATATAATTTTTCAGCGTCCGATAACGATGGGTTGTTGTGTATATTGTTTTGAAAACTACTGAAGAAGAAGGGCCACGTCTTAATATCACCATTGAATACCGGAATATCTATTGGCGGTAACCTAATTGAGTCACGAGGGCGTACCTGCATTTCAGGCTTCGCTTCACCTTGAGATTGTAGCAATTTTGCGGTTCTCTTCACGCGACACAACATATCTTCGAATGCCAGCAGCGGTTGGTAGTTCACTATGTATTTCGGGTCGGTTTGTAGTTCCGAATGATTAATTTGATCTAATATTCTTTCGTAATCTGTCCGCAAATTATCTATCGTTTCGATTTCATTTAAAAAAGGCCTCCCGTACTGCCTCTATATGAATGTTCTTTATATAATCACTTATATTCTGCACACGCGAAAAGAGTATGTCCCTCTTGGCATAAAGCGTTTTAATTTTGATTTCACTTCCACTAACTGCCATTTTAAATTATTATAATAAAGTTATATTAATCACAATTAATCTCACACGCATAAACGACGTAGGATGAATACTCGGCGTGCCGTATTACGTAATCAGATCGAGCGCCCGATGCAGTCAAGGCTACGCGTCGTTTGCTAAACCTAATAATTTTATAAAAATTGTGGGGTAAGCGTATCAAACGGTTGCTATCACGCCGTTTCAATTATTTAATAAGCTTTAAATTTAACCAAATACGAGCGCTATTAAATGAATAATTCTGTTTGCGAGTAACAAATCAAAATTTTAATTTAAACGAACACTATTTAAGTCTATTCTATAAATTAGAGTGCGTTATCTAAACAATTAATTTAATAATTCGACCAGAAAATGGTTGGATAACCACTAAACACCAATCCAGATCCGGCTCGAAGGACCATAAAATGGTGGAGCCACGTGTTTAAGGCTGCCGAAAATCTAGTTCCCCGGTCAAACCTCAAACCTACTACGCGAGATATTAACTAAAGTGGACTGTATATGCGATTGCTTCTACGCTTACGTAAAAGCGACTACTATAGCATGCGGTACAATGCACTCGCTCTTCCCTAAACTAAACTATTACTTGTCGAATCGATGAAAGGAATCCTGCTTGACTAGGAAAAAAACACAGATTGGAGCGGGTTAAACTATTAGCAAGCAGGTATAATTAAGGAATATTGACTCACCGGGGGTTCTTCTTCCTGTCGATCACTATAGCGGCGACTTCTGGAACACTCCGGAGAGAGGCGGTGCGCGACGATATCTCACACGAGGTGAGGCGGGTTCCTGGAGCTCGACTGCTTCCAGGCCAAAGCGGTTTCCACTAGTGAGGTGTTTCCAAACGAGCGCGCGGGAAGAGGAGGTTGTAGTTCAACGACGACTGCGGCGGGAGAAGAGCCTCGCGCATCGGTCGCGCGTGTCTTATATATCCTCGGCTCGGGTGATTAGGCGATGTTCTAGAATCGTCTTCTTTCCCCTCCCACCCCACCACCCCGATGTGTCGATAGGAGGGTACGAATGATATTGTTTGGAAAGGAATAATGATTCTACAAGTTCCTACCGTCAAATAAAAAACGCGAATGGTTTTCCGCGCAACCACTCAGAATAATATAAATGTAAAAGTTACCTCAATATTTTAAAATTTATGATGAATAGAATTGTTTATTATTTCATTTTATTATATTTTGATTCTATTAAGTGAATGGGAGAAGAGCCGTGGTAGCTCAGGTGGTCAACACTCGCTGTAAATGTAACAGAACGCGAGTAACCCGGGTTCAATCCCCGCCGGCACCAATGAAATTGTTAATTGTACCACGTGCTCGGCGGTGAAAGAAAACATCGTGAGGAAACCTGAGGAATAAGGAAAAAAATATTTCGAAGACATGTGAAGTTCGCCAACACGCATTGGGTCAGCGCGGCGGACACTTCCTTGCTCTAAAACCCTCACAAAAACGAGGGGAGGCCTGTGCCCAGCCGTGGGACGTATATAGGCCATAACTTAACTTTTTTTACAGTTATCGCTAGGAACTAGTGCTTCTGTCGCTTCAGTGACGTAACCAAAAAAATACGTTGTTGGCATTACACATTAGTTCGTATGTGTAAAATGGAAGTGCGATTCCTAATCCATAATGCGTGGTGATATCACCAACTTCTCTATACTATATAGGAAGCCCAAGTATGGCCGTGGTTAAGGTTGTGGTGAAGGATAGAATAAAGTTAACCCTTAAACGTGCGTAGGTTAGGTACCGTCTGGTAGGTTAGATACAGCAGTTGACATTTACAGGCTGACGAAGAAGAAGAATATAATCTTATTTTAGTAAATTCGAGTAGGCTCGAGTGATATCTTTTACGGTTTGGAAAAAATAGGATATAACAGGTGGATGGAATAGAAGCCTATGTGGCATTGATATATTATATATATTACATTTAGATATTATGAAATTATTACCTAGGATTTATCAATAAATACTAGATACTAATTTGAAATAAACTTTCAGTACTAAAAATATAACAACGAATTTTTGTATTAAATAAATAAATCAATTAAACACTATCGAAATTAAAATAATACGTGTACCCAATTAGTATTTTTTTTAAATAGATTAAGGGTGACAAACGAGCACATAGTCCACCAGTGATGGTAAGGGTTGTGGCGCATAGACGTGCACACTTAACCTCGATTAAGAATCAAAATGCAGATACGTTGCCACCCTTGAGCACTAAGATGGAATGCCTCGATTCCAGTTAAACGGATCTCCGGCTCATGGATGGACAGTGGCTGCTGTGACACATACATTTACAATTATCAATCAAAGTGCAGATGCGTGGTCACACCTGAGGACTGAGATGGAATGCCTCTTATAAAGTAAACAAGGTCTTCGGTTTTCTAAACTCACCATACGAAACACAGCAGCATTAAGCTGCTATTTTACGCTGGTATTCTGTGAGAGCGTGGCCCTTCCCCGGGCGAGCCGACCCATTTGTGTTACAACCATAATATAGCTGCAGCGTGGATCTACCACGTATAAGACACCACAAAGACACACAATCTCACAAGATACCAACGTAAAAAACTAAACCAAAGATATCTATTTTTGATTCAGTTTGGTATAAAAACTTCGCCACAACTGGGTCTATATTCAACCCCTAGGGCGTTGAATAAAAATATATAAACAACACATGTTATTTTCATATCTACAGGAGAAGGTACGTGTACTTTACCTTAAGGGGAAATATAATGTCAAATGGCTTAGCAAGATCCTTCGTTATGCCGAAAATATTGCAGCATTAATTTTGAAATAAATATATGGTAAAGTTGAGGATTAATGTTAATGATTATGTTAGACGAAAACACGATTTCGTAAAATTTTCTCGATAGAAAAAAAATCCAAAGTTACCTCCAAAATAAACAATAAACCGCTGTAATTCATAAAATACTTTAAATAAGATCATGAAACTTTGCATACTAACTGAACTAACTATAAAGCAGTGCTTATGTTATTTACTTTTTTTAAAATACCATTATTTTCACTGTAAAAAGAAATTACCTAAACTATCGGCGTCTTGAGCTTGATTCCAGTCGCCCCGTTAGTATCGCTTAGGCTTTTGAAGGGAGAAGTTGTGTCGCTTACGATCAGAATATACATTACGCAACAGTACGACGTAAAATTAAAATGGGAAATAACCGTGATAAAAATAAGAAGCGGCTGGCTTGGCGTTAAGAAACAGGCATAAATATGATAAACCTAATGAAATAAGTGTCTAACGATCTTTCTACTTACAGTATTAGTGATTACAAACATATCGGGACATAGCATACGACGCACGGGGAAGTGGGGGCGAAATTAGAATTTGAGCTGACTTACTCTATCCTCTTAAGTTTTACCTTTGTTATTTTAAATATATTGCATTTCAGCCTTCTACATACCTACCTTTCCTCTGCATCAAGATCGCGTAGGCCCAAAAGTACATTGAAATTGCTTTTTTTTTTAAATTTATTGATATATCATAATTCATAATATGTTAATGTAAAATTAAAATGAATTGTAAAATATCAGTGCCGTAGACTTCTATTCCGTCCATGTAGCTATCAGAATAGGTAAGGATCGGGTTAACATGAGAAAATGCCTAGAGGACCTACAGAGTATATTATTAATAAAATTCATCCTACACCTTTATATATATATATATATATATAATCGGAATCTCGGAAACGGCTCCAACGATTTTCATAAAATTTTGTGTGCAGGGAGTTTCGGGGGCAATAAATCGATCTAGCTAGGATTTATTTTTAGAAAATGTCTTTTTGTCCGTGTTTTTAGGCAATAAAAAACTGATACAATATCGTTAGAATAAAAAGGTAAATTTTGACAATTTATTAATGATTACAAATAGCTTAATTAGTATATTTGTCGGTCACAAAATCGTAATACCATGGTTCGAGCCCGGACCGACCGACCGACTTTTTTTAATTTTTTTTTCAAGTTCCTTTCTTTTTTGAGAAAATCTATTTTTCGAGCCCTTTTTTTAGTATTTTTTAAAAACACGAAAATTTAAATTAAACTAATTGCACTCATGATTTTTTATTCAAATAACCAGTTCAGTTTTTTCTATTATGTCGCTAAGATCAAAAAATATTATTCGTATTTCATCAGTATGTGATTTGTATCTAAATATAATTTCCAAAACACACGAATTAAAAAAAAACCGAGCGAAAAATACCGAGCAAAGCTCGGTCAACCGTGTACTATTATTTAACTCCGTAATGCTAAGATGTCTGTTAGAACAATTCACCAAAAGTAATCTTCATTACCAATTCAAATTATTTTCGATCTCCAGACGTATGTACTTGTATTGTAACTGACGATGGTATGGTACTTAAATAATAAATTTCTTACTGACGGCGGAACAATGAAGCTTCATTTAAACTATAGGTGTTTAATCAAAGATTGTGTGTGATTGGATGAGGGGAGCAGGTGGCGGGCGGCGGCGGCCATTAAGCCGTGTTTCCTATTAGAATCGTGTTAGAGAGTCCATTCCGTGATTATTAGAAGCTGGCAGGTGCAAGGCGCCCACGTATGAGTACATTTTATCTATTGACATGAAACTAACGGAGATCGGACAGTCGCTTTGTATCTTCAAATGTTTGAAGATATTAAAAATATTAAAGTAAAGATGCCGCTTGTTATTTTAATGAATAGCATTGTAAATACAAAGCTACAAAATAGCGATTTTATTTTGTTATATTCAATACATAAAAATATTATTTCGTAGACACTGTTCGCTGTTCTGTAAAACAGGTGCTTAATTAAAAAGGCTTTAGTATATTATTATTTTAGAGCCGTGGTAGCTCAGATGGTTAGCGCTCGCTGTAAATTTCACAATACGCTAGCAAACCGGGTTCGATCCCCGCCGGCACCAATAAAATTGTTAATTGCAATTTTAAGTGCCGATTTACCACATGATCGGCGGTGAAGGAAAACATCGTGAGGAAACCTGCATGTCTGAGAAATAAGAAAAAAAATATTTCGATGACATGTGAAGTTCTCCAACACGCATTGCTGCAGCGCGACGGACTATTCTTTGCCCTGAAACCCTCTCAGAAATGAGAGGAGGCCTGTGCCCAGCAGTGGGACGTATATATATAGGCTGTAACTTTACTTTTTATATTATTATTTTATATCATGTTACATAATTATCATATTATTTTTAGATTAATTACTTAGAAAAAGCACCATTATTATTTAGCAGCACACTCGCGGTTGTGGCATATATTATGATATCAACCAAACCGTATTTTATAAACTTAGAGTGACTTTCCAACTTGTACTCCATCTGATAGAAAGTTTTTTTTATAGAATAAGGGTGACAAATGAGTACACAATCCACCTGACGGTAAATGGATGCTGTGGCCCATAGATATCCACATTCATCCTCGATTAAGTGTCAAAATGCGGATGCGTTATCACCTTTGAGGACTAAGATGAATTACCTTGTTTCCAGTAAAAGCGGGTCCCCGGATCTCTACATTCACCGTACAAAACACAGCAGTATTAAGCTTCTATTTCAAGCTGGTATTCTGTGAGAGCGTGGTCCTTCCCCGGTCGAGCCGACCCATTCGTGCTACAACCATAATATAGCTGCAGCGTGGCTCTACGCATAGAAAAGATAGTAAGTGATAGTAAGTACGTATGATAGTAAGTGTGTACTGCGGCACATGAACACCTACAGCTAACATCAAACGAAAAAAGCGGCGAATGCATCGTCGTCTCTGAGAACTAAGATGGAATAACTCACAGCACGTAATTAATTTGCTACAGAGATATAGATTATATAATATTCTTTCCTATCTCTGTACCAAATTCCTATCTACTGTCTATCTCTATGGAATCGTATGCAAAAAAGGAATCCTACCGCCTAGTAGTAACTAAGATTAAAACCTGTAAAAAAAGAAATGATATCATTAAGTCATCTTTTTATTTAACACAACATAAAATTATTTAATAGAGTATTTACAATATTTACAATTAACATTCATTACACACAATATGAAAAAAAAACTATAACTTAGCTTAAATTAATTTAGTTTTGTCCACATTATTTTATAGTTTACATATCAACAAACATAAAAAGCGTGAAATACATCTATGATAATATCACTGAACATATACCTTTATTGATCTTCACGGGCAAATCAAAAACCACAATAGTATCAGCTGTTGAACTGTTTTCTCTGAAAATTGGCAGTGCCGTAAAAGTATACTACTGGACCTGAAATTAAGGTATTAGAATCTATATCATTGTATCGACTCTGGCCTAACGTAAAATATTAGTCTGAGAATTTTTTAAATTCTTTTTTGATTTAATAATGTTTTATTTTTCTATTAACTTTTTTTAAGTTTGATGAGTGTCTTATTGTGTCATTGACATAAGATTGAGAAAACCTTTGATTATATACTTGTATATAATCAAAGCCTAAAATCGTAAATTTACTTGGAAAAAATTATTTAAGCTAAATAAATTAAAGTGGGTATATCATATATCGGATACATGTAGATTTTTATACATTAGGAGTGTCAAACGAGCACACAATCCACCTGATAGTAAGTGGATGCTGTGGGCAATAGATATAATATATATTTTTGACTATTTAATTTTTAATTTTCATTTTATAATTATAATTTTCACTTTTTAATTTTCACCATTTATGAATCAATATGCAGGTGCATTGTCTCGCTATGCTGCAGCTATATTACAGTTGCAGCATGAATGGGTCGGCTCGACCGGGGAAGGGCCACGCTCTCACAGAATACCAGCGTAAAATAGTAGTTTAATGCTATTTTGTTTCGTATGGTGAGCTATGATGAGTGACTCATTTGCTTTTACTGGAAACGAGGCATTGCATCTAAGTCTTTGAGAATAACAACGCATCTTCATAGCATACAGGATTTTAATAGAGTATAGGCGTAGATGTTTATGGGCTACAGCATCCATTTACGATCACGTGGACTGTATGTAGGTATATTCAGCATAGGGTATATTTCAGCTCGTGACAAAAACCACCATAAAAGTTTGTCATAGTTACCTTAAAGAATTTTAATACTAGTAGAAACGACCCCTAATACTTAACTAATTCCAAACAAATCCTGATAAGCGCAAGGAAGGCGCACGGAGCTTGCCGACTCGCCTAAGTCACCTAACGATTTTCTAACAGCCAGCAGCCACCTGTCGCGGTACTTTTTAATCGTGTTACTTACCATACCATATACGTAAGTAGTCATCTAGAATTACAGTACGTACCATAGAAAATGCGATAAAATAGACCGGGCAGAAAGTTAAACAGGCTATAAAAGTACATTATAATGTTTATACATTATAAATCAATAATCTTTTTCATTATTTCTGCCTAAAAGCACAGAATAAAATTAGTACTACGTTGTTTGATATGTAATGTGCCGATGTTTAATACCCTACATAATTATTATTAATTAGTTAAATCGCGCTCGCAAGTTAAATAAAACTTTATCGCTGCGCGAGAGTGTCCGTATTATTTTACACATTTTCCTCTTCCTACGTTACGGTGGACTTTCCGTTGTTATGGAGGGATGTCAATAAAGAGTAACAAAATACATTGCCAAATATTAATTAGGTTAGGTAGGACAGACCATATTTTCGCACCTATGTGAGTTTTGCGGTGCCTAACGCATGCAACTTGCAAGACCATTCGTAGGGAATCGCGACGCTTGGCTCGGAAGGAAAAGGTAGATAGTGTAAACAACAAATAAACTTGAAATACGATTCCTAACAGAAATGTAATCGTATTCTACTTAGTTAAAAATTTTGTTGGTAAACAAAGTTTTGATTTCAGTGTTTTGTGTTATTTTAGCTTAAAATATTTTAATACAAAAGGCAAGTATATGTACGTAAGTAGATATTTGGATAGTGAAGTAAATTTCCACTAAATTTTGTAATAAAGTTCATAGTTATTAAATAAATTATTATTTATTACTTAATTCTTTTTTGCTATAAGTACCTACCTAACAATACTAATTAAATAAATTCACGTTTCATAACTTCCTACTAAAATCCTTCGGTAATAAAGAATGATATATCTGAAATATTTTGTTGGTCATTTAGAGTCTAGAGTAGTAGATTTGCATAGCAACAATTATAGTAGAAACGACGTTTTGCCATATTAAAATTTATTAAATAATGGATAATGTACATAATATATAGTTCTTAAATTACATTAAAACTTTTGAACTATTTTATCCCATAATTAAATATACTAAACACCAAACAAAAACTATTTCAACAATATTTACAAAAAGTTATATACGTAAACAGCGTTAAAAAACTTTAACATTCAATCGCCTCCAACGCGCTAGCCCTGACTGCGTTATTTCGCCCGGGCGCGTCGCGATTTTAGGTAATTATTTCACGTAGGTAGCAAGAGTGATAGAGGCCTGCTAAAAATGAAAAGATTTGCAACATGAATAAAACGATATTCATTCTAAGGAATCTCCTACGTCCGGTAGAAGTCGTGTCGTATCGTGCGTTAGCCGATTAGATGTTAAATATATGTCTACTGATGATGTAACTTCTGAATATTGAATGGAAATGGAATGATTTCAAAGTGCAACACATCTTGCACTCTGACCAATCCGCTTGATAAATTTGTTACAATTACTTCAAATTGATCCTATTATAGGAGGGTCCATGTGCAGGGGTAGACTATTACATCTTGATGAAGAAGAAGCATATACCTAATACATTTAGTTAAAAAATAACAGCCTGTATGCATTCCACCATTGAACACTTATCTCATTTTTGCTCTTAACTTCTAAGCTTCGGCTATATTATTATTATTTACACGCTTTTATTAACTTCACGTGTATCTATGTATCTATGTAATGAATTTTTTTCATGTAATATTCACCAACTTGTAAACTATTATATTATTTTTAATTATATTAGAGTAGGAGTAACAAACGGGTTGACAATAGTGTAATAAGTGGCAACTGCAATGGTACTTGAATACCTGCAACCAAACTCTAACTCTAAAACGCATCTGTGGTCTTCATACCACAGATGCGTTTTCTTCGCTAATGACTTGAAAGAAATGTCTGCGCTTTATTAATTATACTGGAGCTCGTAATTATATTGGGTTACTTACTCAAGATTCAACAATAGGAAAGGGATTTGCACCTATAATTTATAATTGTTGAGCGAATATTTATTGTTATTAGCATTATTATTTTAATTTAATCCAGCGTGTACATTAAAACGTTGTAATGCTTTTCTATTGGCTGATATTGTACAAGTCAATCTTTTTACTCCTAAATAATGGGAAGCCATCAACTGTCCAGGATATGTTAGTATTACAAGTGTACGCGTAAATACCGAAAAAACAATGTATTTTAGGCTGCAATCTCAAGCACGTAACCAATTAGAATCCCACCCTTAAATATAACGCTTCAGATTGGAACACAGTAATGCAAGCACAGCTATTTGGCAGCAAAAAAACGTAAGAGAGCGGTATTCACCCAGACGGACTCCTAGGCAGAAAAAAAGTCATACTATGGCCGTGGAAGGTAAAGGGGAGCTCTCCCGCCAGGCAAGGTGTTCTGCCACTGGAGCGGCCAACGCTCCTCGTGACTGGAGCTATTCTATATATTTCATTATTTTTTTCGGAACTTTGATAGCGCGATTTAGCCTTCGATGTGTTTTGCTTGTGGCGCGACGACAGCGCCGCCACAATACCATCTAGATACACCTGATTATTTTAGTCTTGGAACTCAATGTTGAAAAGATTAATGAATGATGTTATTTTTTGAACGTATTGTGGAAGACAAAGTTGCTGATAATATATCTCTATCTACTTACGTAAGCGATAAGCGTTGAATTAATGAGAATAAGCAAGCGCCTCAGTATTTTCATTTTGATTAGCAGCAACATTATGTCTTGTGCAGCTATGGTTCATTCATTCATTCATTATAGCCTATCAAAGTCTACTTCAGAACACAGGCTCCCATAGATTGCCCTCATATGTAGAATATTTGTCGTAGTTGTCACGCAGTTTTTTTATTATTAGTTTCTATTATGAAATATGCTGCCGCCCATCTCGTAGTATTTCCCTCTGTTTTTCTTACGACACGATATGAGTTAGTAGATATTCTTATACCGTCGCTACACGGTAAGATTTGTAAATTTAAAATAGATCTGAGTAAAAGCAGGAACTGATTTTTTGTACTACGTACTATATAGTAAGCGTTATATCGTGTAATCAATAATTACGATCAAGAGAGCGTATAGCGGTATTATAAGAAGCTTATTTTAAATAAATCACATATTAATATCTTATCTTCAAAAAATCTTATCAACATGACTACAAAACGAAAAGGACTTATGTAAACATGAGAAACTAATAGCAAACTAAAATGTGTGTATGCGAGACTCACTAGGAGATTCAAAATGATAAGATACTTCTATTCGCATTCTGTATTTTGATGTACAATTAGGAATAAAAAATAAATGATAATATTATGTAAATATAATTTCTTAATATGTAAGTTCTATAAGTTTCTTTGGTCTGTGGTCGGTCATAGTCCTGTGGTTAACAGACGTGATTTGAGCGCTCTAACGCTGCCTACAGCCGAGTACGGAACATGTTCCTCCTGTCACCTGCCCTAGCATTCCTTACCGTGATTACACCGCACCTGTACACGAGATAGCTCCGAGGATATTATATGCGTGTTAATTTTAAGTTTTATAGAGAGAAAGTTATCAGCGTACGTCGCTGTTTAGATATTTTTAATTAATAATACAGCACTTCTTTTAAAATAAGCACCGATCGATTAAAATACGAGTATACATACATTTTTTAGATTGCAAACGGAACGTGACATTGTTCACGTTCGTTGGATAATTTTATGCAGTTATTTAGTTTTTTTTAATTGGGGTCAAACACTATCGCTTATACAGCCATGTACTACTGTAATTATGTAAGTATAAATAGTGCCATGAAAAACATAACTTGTAAAAAAACCAAGTCTAGCAACTCAGTTCTACTACCGTAAAAAGTTGTGAGATCCATGTAATACCAAGTCGGTTAATTTATTAAGTCCCTAATTAAGGGTTCTTCTGTCTTAAGTTATTACGTAATTAGCTAACATAACAACATCTTGTTGTGACCATATCAATTTTAAAAATCTTTTATGTTTTAAATAAATAGATTGACTTGGGCCATCGCATGAAAACAAAATGTATCTCATTTCTTTTTGTATATAGTCCAACTTTTTTCTTCCGGTACCTTCTACTTCTTGATTACCAACAAAGTACCTATCTTCACTTTTATTCCATTATATTATACATATACATTATACAGGTACGTTGATTCATTCACTGCAAATTTAACTTTGTAATCCTATATATTTATATGGGATTACAAAATTATTTATGCAGTTAGTGTATCTAGAAAACTGGACCGAAATTGAAAACTATTTTAGTTTTTCCTTGATTTATACACTAAACACTAATTGTGTTCTATGTTTGAAGCTTCTATGTCTGCTAGAAGTGCCTTAGAGTTTTGATGATCGGCCAGTCAGTGAGTGACAAAATTAAGAAACTTTGACTTATTATAATTCCTAAACTGCTGGTTCAAATTGAATGAAATTTGAAATATACCGTGTCTATACAATGTTTCAGGTTTCTAGTTCTATCCACAATGAAGTTATAGGGGGTCAAAAATCGCCGGAATTGCTTCGAGAAAAGTATGGTACGGCCGTGTCGCTGTTTTGCTCGACTTGGCGGCGGCACTGCCGTGCACCCAGATAATTAAGTTTTAACACTGCCTATTTGATTTTGACGGCCATGAAGGTTTATTGATTTGCATTACTTCGAACTCCTTGGGTCGAATTTCAAAAATATTATCATGATATGTGATGGCGGTGTAATCACACAATTTTATCTCGTAAGTGCCGTAAGAGGCGACTATGGGACATGCTGAAAGGCTTTTGTGGCTTCCGATAGATGACGGTATAGCCATCTCGCTTACACCAGGCGTTGAATACTTAGGCTAAAAGAGGAGCATCAAAGTGTGCGTAACGTCTGGTACTGCGATTGTCTATTCGGCTGTAGAGGGTGCGGATTAAAGCAAATCTTATCTAAAATGAGAAATAACCATCTCCAGCAGAAGACATTAACAGGCTGGCGAAAAATATTATATTCTTTTTTTCATAGGATAGGGTGACAAACGACCAAACAGTTCACCTGATGGTAAGTGGTTAATGTGGTCCATAGACATCTACAGCTATCCTAGATTACGAATGCAATGCAGATGCGTTGTCACCCGTGAGGACTAAGATGGAATGTCTCGTTTCCAGTAAAAAGAGTCTCCCATTCTTTACACTCACCATACGAAACACAGCAGGGTTAAGCTACTATTTTACGCTGCTATTCCGTGAGAGCGTGGTCCTTCCCCGGTCTAGCCGACCCATTCGTTTTACTATGATCTGTATGAAATGTATGAAAATCTGTATATAATGGTCGTCAGAGGTGACTTAGTAAACAATAAAAAACTGTGGTTGCTAATTCCGTGTGAACTATAGCAAATATTTCCCCCATGAAGCAATCTACAGGGAGGCCTATGTTTAGCAATGGACTTTAAACATGCTGTAACGGTAACATTAACTCTTTTTAGACAGATAATGCATAGCTTAGTATTAATATTGTCACCTTTATTGTTCAAAACAATGATTAAGGGGAAGAAGAAAGAACAAGAATTTTTTTTTTAAAGGCCGGCAACGCATCTTCAACTCCCCTGGTGTTGCAGCTGTTCACGGGCGGCGGTAATCACTTACCATCAGCTGAGCCGTATGCTCTTTTGCCCCCTTTCCTATAAAAAAAAAATTAAATGTATCTTGTTAATGAGAGCTTTTATTATATATTGAACAGTTATTGGCATCGGGTTGAAGCGGGACTGCCGGTATGGTAACTCGATTTCCATCAAATCCCGGCGCCGACTTGCACGCAATCATGACAACTGGTTGTATTAGTATGCAAAATTATACAAAGCGGCATGATCATATCCGCCCGCCGACATCTTAAATATATTATATTTAATTAGTCAAAGTGTTGAGAAGGCTACCGAGTTAATCTATTAGGTAATAAGTAATTTACTGCGTCGATGGTCTTCGCTATGAAGACGAGAAAAATGTTGCTCGTTTGATGTCACAAATATCGACTCAGAACGATTGGGAAACGTTACCAGCAACTGCGATTAAAGGAGTGACATGGTTGGTCTGTCCAATAAGGCATATATTCATCCCTTGACTGATAAACGCCTGAATGCACTAGACAAAGAGTATAATATAACCTCTAAGTTATAGTACTAGTGTCCTAACACAGCCTAACACAGAACACAAATGTCGGAAATGCGGTCGATCTTGCCGCTCTTGTGTGCTTTCAGGATCTACAACCAGACTTTACTCGCAATCCTTCGTATTATATACATTATATCTTAGCACCGACTTCAGAAGCTATCATGTGGAAATTATTTAATTTTTTTAAATTTTAATGTCGATTCAACTTTCTATTAAAGTTTATAGTTTAATCCATATTGTCTAGTTTTTAACTACTATTATACTTTTATTTTAGAATACTATATTAATTTCTTTTATAAAATAATGGTGACAAACGAGCACACACGTCTACTTGATGGTAAATGGATGCAGTGGTCCATAGACATCTACATTTATCCACCTATACACATATCTATAATTCTGTTAATAATCCTTATACTCTTGTTAACCACTCCAAATGAGTTTAAAATGCCTCTGTTAGGAGGTGCGTTGTCACCCGTGAGGACTAAGATGGAATGTCTCGTTTCCAGTAAAAAGAGTCTCCCATTCTTTACACTCACCATACGAAACACAGCAGGGTTAAGCTACTATTTTACGCTGCTATTCCGTGAGAGCGTGGTCCTTCCCCGGTCTAGCCGACCCATTCGTTTTACTATGATCTGTATGAAATGTATGAAAATCTGTATATAATGGTCGTCAGAGGTGACTTAGTAAACAATAAAAAACTGTGGTTGCTAATTCCGTGTGAACTATAGCAAATATTTCCCCCATGAAGCAATCTACGGGGAGGCCTATGTTTAGCAATGGACTTTAAACATGCTGTAACGGTAACATTAACTCTTTTTAGACAGATAATGCATAGCTTAGTATTAATATTGTCACCTTTATTGTTCAAAACAATGATTAAGGGGAAGAAGAAAGAAGAAGAATTTTTTTTAAAGGCCGGCAACGCATCTTCAATTCCCCTGGTGTTGCAGCTGTTAACGGGCGGCGGTAATCACTTACCATCAGCTGAGCCGTATGCTCTTTTGCCCCCTTTCCTATATAAAAAAAATTAAATATATCTTGTTAACGAGAGCTTTTATTATATATTGAACGGTTATTGGCATCGGGTTGAAGCGGGACTGCCGGTATGGTAACTCGATTTCCATCAAATCCCGGCGCCGACTTGCACGCAATCATGACAACTGGTTGTATTAGTATGCAAAATTATACAAAGCGGCATGACCATATCCGCCCGCCGACATCTTAAATATATTATATTTAATTAGTCAAAGTGTTGAGAAGGCTACCGAGTTAATCGATTAGGTAATAAGTAATTTACTGCGTCGATGGTCTTCGCTACGAAGACGAGAAAAATGTTGCTCGTTTGATGTCACAAATATCGACTCAGAACGAATGGGAAACGTTACCAGCAACTGCGATTAAAGGAGTGACATGGTTGGTCTGGCCAATAAGGCATATATTCATCCCTTGACTGATAAACGCCTGAATGCACTAGACAAAGAGTATAATATAACCTCTAAGTTATAGTACTAATGTCCTAACACAGCCTAACACAGAACACAAATGTCGGAAATGCGGTCGATCTTGCCGCTCTTGTGTGCTTTCAGGATCTACAACCAGACTTTACTCGCAATCCTTCGTATTATATACATTATATCTTAGCACCGACTTCAGAAGCTATCATGTGGAAATTATTTAATTTTTTTAAATTTTAATGTCGATTCAACTTTCTATTAAAGTTTATAGTTTAATGCATATTGTCTAGTTTTTAACCACTATTATACTTTTATTTTAGAATACTATATTAATTTCTTTTATAAAATAATGGTGACAAACGAGCACACACGTCCACTTGATGGCAAATGGATGCAGTGGTCCATAGACATCTACATTTATCCACCTATACACATATCTATAATTCTGTTAATAATCCTTATACTCTTGTTAACCACTCCAAATGAGTTTAAAATGCCTGTGTTAGGAGGCTCAAGAGAGTAGTCGAATGACGATTACGAATCCTCGACTTTCCCATCTGCATCTATTGCATTTCACTCCCTGCATGTTTCATCAGACCGTCATTCTATCTAGTGGGAAGGTAACACTGCTTTTGAGTCCTACATTTTTTACAGAAATCAAAAGACATTTTTTTTTAGTTTTTGAAGATAACCAATCCAATATCCAATCGTATTCGATGGATCGATCACTGACATCAATAATTCTTTTAAATCCGCTACTAGACATAAATCCTTCCAAAAAAAGCATCTGGCAAGCGTTGATAGGAAGATTTGACAACGTTCATCTCTATATATAAATCTATTGTTGTCCGTAAGTTTCGTAGACACAAAAATGGCCTGACCGATTTTGATGAATTTTGTGTGTGTTTTAATGGGTCCCTAGATTGTTTAAAAACTCAATTGGACCCGATAGGTGGCGCTGTTATCCAAATCCAGAAATCACTCGTGTAAAGCAGGGGCGGTTGGGTAGTATATTTCTAAATAACAGTGGTGTTGGCAATTCCGTATTTATTTCAGTAACACAATTCTTAGTATAAGTTGATTACACCTTTATTTAAATATTCATCGTCACGATGTGAACAATGTTCTCAATAAACATCGGCGCCTCTGCTCTCCAGCTTCGCTTTTAATTGAGACTAGTCCGTGTAGAAATCACGTCATTACTGACAACTTAACCGGTTGCTACGAAGGCTCCGACATTACGACTTATAATTTATGTTCCGTTCAGCCACTTCCAGGAGACATATTTTTTAACTTAATCACTATCAACGGCATTCCGGGATGGCCAGCCATTCGTATTTTAGGAACCGTCGTGTCAAAGGGCAAGAGCATAGACGACGCAATCTCCGTCTGTTTTTTTCCAGATTGTGGCATTAATGATAGTATACGTGGAAACGTTAATTTGATTTGAAATAAGATATTTTTTATCTACAATATAAATAAGTCACACAAATTAGACATTTTGGAACTGGTTACAGTTTAGGACCCTTGATATTATTTATTTATTTATTTTTATTTAAAAACTTCATTGTATTAACCATAAATGTTACAAAGGGGGGACTTAATTCCAAATAGCATTCTTAGCCAGTCAACCCGTGGCGTGCTGAGAAATTTGTGGCAGGTGACTTAAATAACTAAATATAATAAATTTATATGGATATAAGTATGAAACATAACAAAATTAGGTTTGTAAATTACACAAATGTATATGAATACAAAAAAAGTACAAAACCATCCATTTTATCTTCTCCTATATCATCATGAATCTGTAAAAGTCGTCTACTGAACATAAGTCTTTACTGTAGTAGACGGATTTGTCAAAATGGCCACGTTTGGCATGCGCATTGACAATTGCCACCAGACAAATCGCATCTTTGACGCTGCTCTAATTCGTCACTCTGGATATTTTACATTGGACGTAACCGAACTTACAAGGTTAAGTCACGAGGAACCTTCTGGAATTTCCCATAGTTGCCTCCCAAGACTGCTACGTGATAAGAGGCGATGTTGTCATCGCTGGTAATGTAACGCTGGTAAATCATATAATTATTTGCATACTATCATGGTCGTGTATGTCATATTTAAAGCTGTTGCAATTAAAAATATTTACATTAAATTTACATATTTGTTATACTTTGTCGTGTACATACTACTGTGGAGCCAATATTTGCGCAAAATTATATACTGTTGTAGCTATTTGTAATATGATTGTGTAAGCGAATCATCGGGCATATTTAGATAAAAATGTCAAATTCAAAATTTTATTCACTATTGGTGTCTGCAAAGTACTTTATAACGAGTCAACAAGGCCTACGTACTAGCGTATTTAGGTCCGTATTTCAGATGGTTTCGTGAGAAGAACTAATACTAACATCTCTGACTTATAGCAGTCGACCTTTCAGATTACACTCCCACAGAATAGCAGCGGTGATGCTACAGAGTTTCATAAGGTGAGTAAGGCATAAGAGGCATCTTAGTTCTCAGGTGTAACAACGCATTTGTATTTCGAATCATATTCGAGAATAAATGTAATTGTTTCCATTTACCACTACGTGAACTGCTATTATTCTTTGTCATTCTTGCTTTTAAGTAATACCAAATACCATAACCATATTGTTGTAGACGTCCACAGCTTCTTCAGATGATGAAAATCTCTGTCCACGCAATTTATTCTTTATTTTAGGGAAAGTATAGAAATCATTAGGGCTTAGGTCGGGGCTGTACGGCGGATGGTCTAATAATTCTATGTTTTCTTGCTCTAAAAACTCTTTTTGTTCTGTGTGCGGTGTGAGAACTCGCATTGTCGTGATGGAGGATGATGCGACGGTTGCAGTTCTCTTTACGGAGTTCAGACACGACCTGTGGTAAACAAATACTAGCATACCATTCTGCATTAACCGTTCTTTGTCCCTCAAGAGGAATAGTCGTAAAATGGCCGGTTTTGGAGACAAACGTGGCCACCATTTTTTTTGCAACACTCCGTGAACGAACAATTTTTGTTGGCTTTAACTCATTTTCGAACACCCAAACTCGTGACTGGTTTTTTGTTTCGGGTTCGTACGCGTATATCCAGGATTCGTCACCTGATACGATGTTGTATACAGCTTTTGGGATCCTGCGTGGAATCTTTCGAGAGTTCTGACGCACCAAGTAACGCGAGCCGCTTTTTGCTCTTCACAGAGCGAATGCGGTATCTATCGGGAAAACAACTTTTTTACACCTAATTGTTCATGCAAGATTATTTGTATTTGACTCATGCCAATGTCTAAAGTTGCCTGAATTTCGCGGTATGTCGATCTGCGTAGTCGAAGTAACTTAGCTGCGTGCTGTAAACTCGCACACATCAATGTTTACTTGGGTGACTGCAGTTTTTGGACGACCTTGACGGGGATTATCACTGAGCTTGACACGTCCACGTTGAAATTCAGCAAACTGGCGATAAATTGTGGTTTTGGATGGGCTTAATCACCAAATGCAGAAATCATCCGGTCAACACACTGTTTTTGTGTTAAACCACTTCGAAAGTCATAATAAATCATCACTCTTGAATTTTCTCGAGTCAATTCCATTTTCTCAACGACTAAACAAGTTTGACAAAACCTTGTGACAAGACCGAGAATCTTTTTTTAAATAAATAAATGGTATTCGATTTTTAAAACCAAGGAGTTTTTAAATAAAAATATTTTAATATGACAGGAACAGTGGAAATATTCCATGCCCGATACTTTTAGTGCAGCCTAGGTACTTTACAAAGTCCCAAGTATAAATTATAGTATAATATTAATATTTTTCTTAAAACAAATGAAATTTTTTTTTTTTGGTTAAATGAAACCAAGGGTAGTAGCGGCGTTTACGACTCCACGATCCATGTATCTGACCGTGGGTGTAGCAATACGGCTGCTTAGTGTAGCAACTATAGTAAATATTAGGGATGGGCCGAACATGGATTTCACCGAATACGAATATTCGGCCAAAAGTTCGGTAAAACTTTTACGAATACGAATATTCGGCCCATCTCTAGTAAATATCCCTCTGTGAGGCAGTCTCCCAAAGTTTGTCCTATAGTACCAGTGCATTTCGCAAGACGACAGGCAGATGAATGAATCAATCAAATGAAATGTATCGATAATAATTTCATAAATTTTTTATAAAAGTGTGTTATATTGATATTTGTTCGAAATGGTAAATTCTAAAGATAGAATTTAACTTAGTATATTTGTATCGAAAAAGTATATCATATGTACACATTTTAATTTAAATAACGGTTCTAAAGTTTTGTCGGGTGACTTCGTAAATAACAAATTGCAGAATAGCTCTTTCAAGTCGTACAATCGCAAGCAGACTTTACACTAGCTTAGTAGAGTAAAAGTAATTGTAAGAGTAGGTTAGTTCTCTTTTTTTGGTCAATTTCTTTACCAATTCTAAAGTAAGTATTTAAATATACAATAAACTTATTCCAAGAATTCAAGCTCACCTAAAATAAGCAAAAGATTTCTAAAGACATCTAAAATTGAAAGGAGCCCGTCTGCCACATGCAGAAGTTTTGGTGACGAAAACTTTTAGATCCTGGACCTCAAAAAACAAAATAAGTTAGGCAAAATGAGAGGATCGTCCAATTGAACATGGTTAATAATTTGTTATAAGGGTGAACAAGTTCTTTATGCCGAAATCCATACAGATCACTGAAATCATGCTGTCGAACATGTGTTAATCCTTTGAATAAATTTATTTCCACGAAAAGCTGAGCTTACATTCCGACTAAACAGGTAACAGTTTCCTATCAAGCTTTCATTCGTCATGAAAATCAAAAATTCCACCTTTGTCGAAATCAGTTTTTATCTTCCAGCTCAAAATTTTGGTTTTATTGTTCATAGGATCCGGGTAGTAGGAAAAAAAGCACACAGTTAACCTGATGGTAAGTGGCCCATTTACTTCTTCATCGACACTAGACTACGAATCAAATCGCAGATGCGTTGTCATGCGTGAGGACTAATATGGAATGCCTCGTTTCCAGTAAAAACGGTCTCCAGTTATACGAAACATAGCAGTGTTAAGCTGCTATTTTACGATGGTATTCAGTGAGAGCGTGATCCTTTACCGTTCGAGCTGATCCTTTCCTGCTACAACTATAGTACTGTAGCTGCAGCTGCAGCATATCTCTACCACATGTTAAAAATACATGGCAAATTTATGTTGACTTTCTTACGTCGTTTTTGAGCAGATTCCGTCAATTTAATGTTGAAAAAATTGTAGACTTCCAAGTCTAGATTCAAAATGAGGTATATAGGAATCACATGTCCTACATGTGATTCTTATGCTGTCTAATCATTTACAGTTTTACTTCGGTAGCTGGTTACTTCTCGTGATCAAAGGAAGAAAGAGGTCTTGGGTAGATCAGTTTGGGTAGTTCCTGAAATGTTGTCGATAGAAAATCTCACCAGTTACACGGCTAGTTTTCTAATAAATTTAAAAGGTGATTTGATATTTTACCTCATAAAACTAGCTTTTCTCATTCGTTTGATCAACTTGTTGTTCTTTTTTTTTATAGAAGAGGGGGCAAACGAGCATGCGGCTCACCTGATGTTAAATGACTACCGCCGCCTATGATCAACCGCAACACCAAGGGAATTGCAGGTGCGTTGCCGGCCCTTTAGAAAGGAGTAAGCTCTTTTCTTGAAGGTCTCCAGGTCGTATCGGTCCGGAAAAATCGCCGGTGGTAAACTATTCCGCAGAGAGGTTGAAAAACTCCTTTTGAAACGTACAGTGGTGGACCGCCAAGCATCCAGATGGTGTGGATGGTATCGGGACGTTTGCCGCGTAGTGAGTTCACGAAATTTGGCGGCTGGGATTAATCCGAACAATTCCTCAGAGCACTCTCCATGATATGCGAAAGAAAATGCAAAGAGATGCAACATCTCTTCGCAGTGCCAATGAATCGAGCCGATCGGAAAGCACTCGGTCGTCGATGATTCGAGCCGCTCTGCGCTGCATGCGGTCAAGTGGAAGGAGCTAGTACTGGGGAGCCCCAGCCCAGAGACGGGAACAGTATTCCATGTGCGGCCGAACCTGCGCCTTGTAAAGTTGCAGACGGTGTGCCGGCATGAAATACTGTCCCGCTCTGCTGAGCACGCCAAGCTTTTTAGAGGCCAATTTGGCCTTCTCTTCCAAGTGACCATGAAACTGCACGTCACTCGATATGTCGACGCCGAGGCAACAAAGGGAGTGCCTTGAAACGGAGGAGATACGACAAAGGGGTACTTTTTAGCGGTTAACGCGCAAACTTGTGTCTTTTCCAACAGTTCTGTTCAGCAAAGACTCGACTTCAGACAAAAGTTTGTCGCAGAGGTTTTCCCGAGAAATATTGTCTCGGCCGGTGTAAAGAGCATCACTAGTGCTGTCATCTGGATAGCAATTAATGTTACGGGTTTGCAACATATCATTGATATGCAGAAGAAACAGCGTTGGCGGTAACACCAGCATTAATAGGCTTACAATCGGAGCTTGCACCGTCTACAACGACCTTGATGCTCCGATCTGCAAGAAAGCTAGTGATCAATTCGCACAATTTCTCGGGAAGCCCATAGGAAGAGAGCTTCGAAAGAAGCGCTTTGTGCCAAACCCGATCGAAGGCCTTCGCAATGTCCAAACTAACGGCCAATGCCTCCCCTTTGCACTCTACTGCCTCCGCCCATTTGTGAATTGGGTAGACCAGAAGTTCACCAGCTGACCGACCACGGCGAAAGCCGTTTGCGTCACTAATCACTCAAGGTATCTCATGAGCTGGCAGTTTACAATGGACTCCATTGTTTTGGAGAACAAGGAGGCGATGGCGATAGGCCGGTAGTGGACGGGTCTGAGCGGTCGCCTTTTTTAGGGATCCGGGTGGACGAAAGCCGTCTTCCATGATTTTGGGACTACGCCTAGGGAGTAGGAGTACCGGAAAAGACGCGTTAAAACCGGTGCCAACTTTGGAGCACACGTCCTCAGCACAATTGGTGGGATTTCGTCGGGCCCACTCGACTTGTGGATGTTTAGGGAGAGGAGTGCTTTGCGAACCGAGCGCTGTGTGAACTGCACTTCCGGCATGGAGCACTCACACCGCAGGATGGTCGGCGGCGTACTCCCCCTGTCATCAAGAGTCGAATTGGATGCAAAGAAAGAGCCTAGAAGATCGGCTTTCTCCTTTGCGGTATGGGCCAGTGAGTCGTCCTCTCTGTGCAGAGATGGAAGAGATGGCTGACAGAAATTCCCCTGGACAGCCTTGGCGAGAGACCAGAATGCACGGGTTCCAGAAGGAAGGCGAACTAGTTTCTCGCCAATTCTGCCTATGTGCTCTGACTTTGCCTTGGCAATGACTCCTTTGAAGGACCTAGAGGCGGAATTATACTTCTTTTTTAGAGCGCTGGTGTTTACATCCCGGGACGCTGATGCGTCAGCCCAGGCTTGGTAGCACTCCTGCTTATAGCATGATGCTATTTTACAGGAGCGACCAAACCATGGCTGAGATTTGCCTCCAATGGGCACCACAGAGGAAGGAATAAAAAGTTCCATAACCTGAAGTACCACATCAGCGACAGAATCCGCAACAACGTTGGGATCGCCCGGCGAGAAGCAAACCCGCCCCCAAGGGTAGGATGCAAAGAAAGACCGCATCCCATCCCAATCGGCTGACCTATAGTGCCAAACACGGCGGCAGCCTGCAGAATGCAACTGCGATTTCAGCGTGAGTGGCACCACACTCCGGACAAGACAATGGTCCGAGGAGCCTAAAGGGGCGTCGACGGAAATATGATATCCGTCCGGGTGAGAGGTCAGCAGAAGGTCTAACAGGGAAGGTGCATGATCCTCCACATCTGGAATCCGCGTAGGCCCGAAGTAACCAGTTATGTCAGACCATATGCCAAGGCAAAATCATGAACAGATCTCCCCGCATGATCGGTTAAACGTGAACCAAGCCAACCGGCGCGATGGGCGTTTAAGTCGCCGAGGATCACGATCTCTGCGGAGGGGGTCTGCTGTAGCAACGAATCTGTAGCCATTTGGACGTGGTCGAAGAGTCGGTCTGTTTCGGCATTATCGATATGGGACCTATAGAGGCACCCGTAGACGCGCGGATGGTCGTCGCTGTCTACGCGTAGCCAAAGGATGGACAGGTCCGAACCTTCAAGTCTGCCGAGGCGCGGAGAACAGGTGTCCTCTCTGACGTAAACGCAAACTCCAGCTCGAGGCACAAAGGAGTGTTCCAGTTTGTACCCCGGGTAGGAGAGATACGAGACATCAGCCGGAGAGGACACCTGCGTCTCGGCCAGAAAGAGCAGAGCCGGCCTCGCCGTTTCGAGATGGTAGTGGACGGCGTTTAGGTTAGAGTGAAGTCCCCTGATATTGCAGAAATTCACGAATTTCTCCCAATTCACCTCCAAACGTCGAATATACACAAGTTATGTTTATTGTAATAACTGCCTATAGAATATATATATATATATATATATATATATATATATATATATATATATATATATATATATATAATACTAGCTTGCCAGGCAGACGTTGTTCTGCCCTTTTCGTCGACCCTTTGTTATGTCAATTGTTATGTAAAAAAAAATTGTGGCTCACTCATGGGCAAAACAACTATCCTATCTTTCAAGTTGGACCAAACTGCACATGATGTGAAAATTTTATTAAAATCGGTTGAGTAGTTTAGGAGTCCATCGCTGACAAACAACGTGACACGTAATTTATATATATTAAGAGGTTGAGGAGTGTTTTCGTCACGTTCCAGTAACCAACACGTAACCAACGAATTGGACTCTGGCGACAAATTTATGGCAGACAATTCAACTAAATGCCGACGATAAAAGTTGCGGTAGCTTCATGCTAAAGCTGAGAGCTCGCGGTAAATTTCACGGTACTTTATAAATACTACTCGTGTAGCTTAGATTTCATTTAATTGGTGTCGGCAATGTTGAAATAACTAGTTGCAATTTAAAATGCTGATGAGGAAACCATTTTTATGACGAGTAAAAATATTTCCAGGACATGTGAAGTCGACCAACACATGCTAGAGCAGCGCGGTGGAGTAATTGCTTCAAAAAATTGATAAGTACTTATCGTAAAGTTTGAAATTGTGTGCTTAGCAAGTTAATAACGCCGTCTTTTATCTTTTTATATAGTTGTATAAAAGTGACGGTCATTTTATCTAAGCGGATAAATAGTTCACTTTCTGGGTCAGCTGTCAGTTATAAACTAACAATAAGTATCATTATTTGATAAGGTTTTTTAGTATTAACAATTTGATTATAAAACAAGAACAGATAAAGAAAATTCTTTCTGCTTGAACATCCTTCTGTATGGCGGGATTGTAAAGTACCCTTAAATCTACATATCTAATATATAAAGTTAATGTTTGTATGTTCATATGTTATGCACTGTCATACCGTTCATCAGATTGCGGTAAGACTTATTGCCTGCACTTGCGCGAAAGTTATAAGGTAGGTACCGACAAATTTAATTGAAAGTTATATATTACTAACTTTTAACCGCGGCTTTTCGCGTGTTAATGTTGATTTTGTCAACCAATTCTGGTTATCGATTGACACAGAAAACATTTACCAAAAAACTATTAATTATATATTTCAGAATATTGGTCAATACAGATAGGGGTTAAACAGTTATAAAGAGAAAAAAATAACTATAGAGTCATGGGTTTTATCTCGTCGTGAACTGAAGGTCACATGTCTTTAGTTAACTAACATCTCTTATTAACTCCGCTTGTCCTTGGCGGTTACGATCATGGGCACAAAATAGAGCATTATGTTAGGATGCTGCTGTATACTATGTGATATTTTCTTCCATTCGGCGCTAATATATACAAATTCTGAATGCTGGACACTGTTCTTTTTTTATTATTGTCCTTAATTTGCACTTGCCAGCGTCCTTATTTACTCCATCTTCCGTAGGGTTGACTGGTAGAGAATGCCATAGGGCATTAAGTCCGCTCTTTATAACTCCTAGTTGAAGGTGTGTTGCAATAAATAAATAAATTACACTTTTCCTTTTTCCCATACCTATTAAAATAGTAACTGCGATTATATTTTGCACTAAATGTGTAATCCGTAGCCTCGTCTCATTACGTAACCGGGGTGCATCATTACGCATAAACATAACTGGCAAATCTAATTTCAATTGAAGTTTCTGTAATATATGAAGCTAAATTATGTAGTCTATGTGATATCATAGAACTTATGAGTGTATATCATATAACATAGTGTATATCATATGCGTGTCAGTGTATTACGTGTGCCTCAGATGAAGTAAAAAAAGGTAGATATCGCACCTAGAACAAGAAACTGTAACCAATTTTATAACTTTGTGTGAGTCAGAGAAGTGTTGTCACTTTTTTTAAAAGTCCCTGAAGATCGAGATGCAATACTACAACTATAAGAGCAATATGCGATGCGAATGCGAAAGTATATCCATCTTTTTTAATAAATTTTCAACAATTTGACAATTCAAAAAAAATGAAGCACGTAGGAGGCGTCTGTAGATCATTTAAAATTCTTCTTGATAGATTGTCCAGTGAGCATGTAAGCATCGATAAAATATACAACATATGTAATGTAAAACATGTTTATTATAAAAAATAACTTCATACTAAAAAAAACTAGTTGGACTAAAATAAATTTCCATGGAATCAAAAATATAATTTAAAGGTATATTTTAGTAAATGCAAAGTAGAACAAACTCAACCCAGCCGGGGGCACAAAGGAGTGTTCTATTTTGTACCCCGGGTGGGAGAGATATGAAATATCAGCCGGAGAGCACACCTGAGTCTCGGTTGAAAAGAGCAAGGCCGGCTTCGCCGTCTCCGGTTGGTAGTGGACAGCATTAAGATTGGAATGATAAGATGTTCTGATGTTGCAAAAATTCACGGATGGCGTGACAGAGGTCGCCTTGGTCTTATTACTCCGCGTGCCTCTAGCAGTTTTAGTCGCGAGCAGAATTCCCCCCTCCCCCTCCCTCCCCTAGACTACGCGGAGGAACCTAAGCATAAGCACTCACGCTCAGGGAGAGTAAAGTAGCTTGGTCGTGGATGCTCAGCGTGGGATTCTCCGTCACCTGGAGTGAGAGTACCCTCTTGGGTAGTTTTTATTTAATTCCGCTACGATGTTAATGGGGAGGGGGAGTTGGGCCTCCAGCCCAAGCGAAACGCAGAGATAAACCTCTATTTCACGCAGGTATTCTGTGAGGTCGTGGTACCACTCCGGCTGAAGCTGACCCATCCATGCGACATCAATAGCCGCTGCGTGGCTCTACCACTATCAAGTCAAAAGGATGGCTGCCATTTTGATTCATTTCAGCTCAGTTTTATAGCAGCTACCCTTCATTTTTTTATAGGATAGGATGACATACGAGCATACCGTCCACCTGATGATAAGTGTTTGCTGTGGCCCATAGACATTTACATATATCCTTGATTACGAATCAAAATGCAGATGCGTTGTCACCCGTGAAGACTAAGATGGAATGCCTCGTTTCCAGTAAAAATGATCTCCGGTTCTCTACACTCACCATACGAAACAGCCCAAATCTTGGACCGTTAGAAATAAGAAATACTGGCAACATTGTCCCTTTACGTAATCTCGAAACATTAACATTCGCGGTTCGAATAACCTTCAAAATTTTGTTGGAATAAAAAATTAAAATATAGTTTAATGAGTGTTTGAGAAGTGTCGTGAGGGACTTTTTGTTCACTTTAGTATTGTTTTTGCATCATTTAACTACACAGGACGGCATTTTGTAGGCAAATTTACTGCACGGCGCCCCGGGAAATACTGAGCGAAAATGAGCGTAGTTTGATGCATGTGTCTGTGTGCTTACATAAAGGAGCGGAGTTTTTTGGCTTCACCAATAACAAAGGCCGCGATGTATCTACCTTTTTTACTTCATTTCTTTTTGCGCCCGAAGCAAATATGGCAACCCTCCGGAAAGCGGGGGAGGGAGGCGGTGAATGTTCATAGCATACCACGCAGCCGGCTGCGTAGTTATGTGGAGACTTTTACCCACTAAACACCGCCTTTATGGATTGGCTTACCGATCTGACGAGAGGTCTCTAAGCCGTATACGAATGTGACCCTCCTTGGCAGAAAGGAGGGCGCAAGCGGCGAAAGCCGCTTAGAAGTGTGCCTAAGGCAGATTAAGGGATGTGTTATGTAGGCTCTGCTGAGCCGCCAGGAGGCAGTTCAGGTCAGCCGAAAGCTTATTGGGGGGGGTTCAGAGACGGAGTTTCTCGGTCTGCGCATACTATAGCGAGTGTTGATAGGGGCTGCATAGGCAGCTGTCTCACGAATGAGATGATTTGGGTGGGACTCTGAGGCTTTGAAAAATCTCTCAGAGAGTGATTTAAGGAACTGCTGGATTGTTGGGAGCTCTAAGTCTCAGTGTAGGTCGGCATTACGGACATAATAGGGCGAGTTAGTGGTCCTACAACAGAATAGATTTTGAACTATTTGAAGTTCATTTATAACTTTGGGCTTAGCATGTGCGAAAATGGGGGCCGCGTAGGTCATGACAGGTCGTATGCAGACCTTATATAGGGTTCGCTTGTTGCGGAGGGACATTTTACTGTGTCTGCTCAACATGCTGTTGAGCCTACCCATGTAAAATCGTGCGGTGCGAGTTACCTTTTTGATATGGGGCTCGAAAGTGAGCCTTGCATCAAGGGAGGCTAAATATTTGGTTTTTGTTTGCCATGGGACAGGGGTTCCTAACATCCTGATTGGCAGAGCGGTGGTGAGACGGAGTCGTTTATATTCGAAGCAAACGGCGGAGCTCTTCTCCGGGTTTACGTGGATACGCTATTATGGAACCAAGCTCCTAAGTCGTTTACTGACTTTTGGATCTTGTTCCGAATCTGTGGCAGTGAGTTGTCTTTAGAGTAAAGGGCTGTGTCATCTGTGAAGAGGGCTAGTTTAACACCGTTCGACAGGATAGGGATGTCGTTGGTGAATAGTATATATAGGAGAGGGGCAAGCACAGAGCCTTGAGGGACACCGGCTTTGATTTGACGAGTAGATGATAGCGTGTCTTCGTGTCTAAAGCGAAAGGTACGATCCTTCAGATCGGACGCTACAAGGCGAATGAGACGATCAGGGAGGCCTAAGCCGTACATTTGTAGATAAGGCCCTCGTGCCAGACTCTGTCGAATGCCTTGGCAATGTCGAAAAAGACCGCGATGGTTTTTTGACGACGAGGATAAAAACCGCTGAGGATATATTCCACTATGCGGTGAACTTGCTGGTAGCACCAGTGTTTGGCTCGAAACCCGAATTGTTGAGGGATGACATATTTCTGCAATAGCACTCCTTTTACTCCCGAAAAAATAAACGGTTGCCGTAGAATGGATTTGTTTTTTTTTCTTTTTCACAGAGCAATGAATCAAAATGATTTTTGCATAGTGGTAGTTTTGAGATCAGAGAATGACATAGGCTACTTTTTATCTAGGAAAAATGCAAGGTTCCTATGCATAACAATCGTATCCTACAGGAACTAAAGAGTTTCGTTAAAGTTAATGAAATAGAGTTTTTTGTCCCAAAACCAAACAAAAAGCTATCCTGCATGGACTTTTACGTATTCCACATGATGTTCCAGCGAAATTATTTCAAATTACTACTGCAGTGTAGACAAATTTTGCTTCAATTTCTGTTGGAAATGTATGTTAAAATAGGAGTGAGCGCTTGAGATACATAGCACTTATTCAGACCAGGCTGCGAGCAGAGAGCTACATACATTTACAAAATGCCATAAAAATCGATGATAACGTCGACGCCATCAATTTAGGGCAAATGGTAATCTTACCCTCATCATTTGTAAACAGCTAAAGGTACCTCCACGAGTACACACAGAATGCATTTGCATACGTTCGCAACTACAGGCGACCAGACCTGTTCATTACTTTTATGTGCAACCCTGCCAGGACAGAAATAACTGAAGCGCTCATGTTTAACCAAAAAGAAAACGATAGACATGTTCTCATAGCCAGCGTGTTCAAAATAAAATTCCAAAAATTTGCCGCTCTACTTACTAAAGGAGGCAAAATTTTTGATTTGAGGAGGTACATTGCTTTTTGTACTCGATCGATTGAGTAACAAAAACGTGGCTTGCTCCACGTAAATTTGTTGCTGTGGTTAAAAGAAAAATACATCCTTACCAAATTGATGACATTACAAGACAAGACTCTAACCCGAATACGGACAAAAAGTTGCATGAAATAATTGTGAAAAACATGATTCACAGGTCCTGCTGCGTACTAAACCAATCGTCTCCTTACATGAATGACGAAAAGTGCACGAAAAAGTATCGCATGGATACCCCGAAGATGAAGTGCAAACGCTTAGGGCAGGTAGATACGTCAGCAGCAACGAAGCAGCGTGGGGGATCTTGGGCTTACCGCTGTACAAAAGACACCCCACTATCACTCACCTGGCGTTTCACTTAGCCAATGGCGAGTGAGTGTACTTAACTAAACGGAATTTCCGAGACAGAATGGTGATGCCTACGAAAACAACACTGACTGCATTCTTCCAAATGTGCGATAATGACAACTTTGCAAAAACCCTAAACCTATTGTGAAGTACCACGGTTCGTGTACAGGGAACACCCCTTGAAAACTGGCCGCGTGAGAAAGCAGGAGACGTATTGGGTCGGGTATATACTGTGCAACTTTGAATATTTTATATATTGTGCAATATTGAATATTTTTTTATTCACATCATCTTGGAAACCACACACTTCTCTTATCACACAATTTCTCACCGTGTCACTCAAATTCAGCCCTAACATACTCCTTAACGACCGCATTTCTACTGCGTTTATTCTACTCTCGTGCTTCTTCTGCCACACCCAACTTTCACTACCATACGTTAAAGTAGGGACTAACACAGCGTAGTGAATTGCCATACGTGCTTTTTTGATACATTCTGACTTTCCATAATAGAGTGTAGAGCCCTATTTACTCTATTTCTTATTCCCTATTCTATAAAACCCCTATTCTATTAAAAAAAACTTTAACCATAATGTTCCGGTTTTTAAACCATCGTTGCCTCAATGCTATAATTTTGTTACAGATTTCTGCCGCCCAGAATTACAGCGACCAACGGACGCCATTTATGATTATTAGTTACCATTGTATTGTAGTTTAGTACATTGATCACATTTTGATCAGACCGTCAGCTCTCATACATACGTATCAAAATGACCACGTGAACGAAGTCACGGACAGCTGCTAATTCACAGATAAAAATAATTGCAGTAGGGAGACAAGGTTAAGGTACCTCCCAGCTTAAGCCAAGCATAGCATCTCCTTGTTACAGTGTAAAAGTACCTTGTAATATTAATTAATGTTGGGTAAAAGCGCCATTTCTTGAATTAGCTCCATAGAAAACTACTAAATAGTATTACGGCCTCTGCCACTACTCACGTGGTGAGCCTGAACAGAGGTACCACTCAAAGAAAGATCACTAAGTCTCTTTTAGTAAGGCCAAAGTGAACCACAGCCTGCTGCGAGCTCCGAGTCTTTTAAAGCTGGAAAAGTCTTCTGGCTAAAAAGCACAAACATCACCGAAACCAGCTACAGTGGGCATGTTTGTTCGTTTTTAATTCAATTGATTTTTAAATCACAACCTTCGTTAAATAATGCCAGTGTAATATTTTGTTAAATATAGTGGCTTCTAACAATATCCATCAATGTAGTAAAGTACTGTGGTGAATTCAGGAAATAATACAGCAGAATTAGTATTATCATTTTACTTGATTTTCATTCATCATCATCATTATCATTACAGCCCTTCACAAGTCCACTGTTGAACATAGGCCTCCCCCAAGTAATGCCACAAAGCACAGTCCTGAGCCACCTGCATCCATCGACTTCCTGCATGTCTTACCAGGTCGTCACTCCATCTAGTGGGGGGTCGCCCTACACTACGCCTACCGGTACGAGGCTGCCACTCGAGAACCTTTCTTCCCCATCGGTTATCGGTTCTTCGAGCTATATGGACGGCCCATTGCCACTTCAGCTTACTAATCCGTTGGGCTATGTCGGTCACTCTGGTTTCACTGCGGATATCCTACATTTCTGAGTCTATCACGCAGTGAAACTCCGAGCATAGCCCTCTCCATAACTCGCTGAGCGACCTTGAGCGTCCTCATACGGCCAGCGGTGAAGGACCACGTCTCAGATCTGTAAGTCATCACTGACTGGATTTTGAAATTTTGAAATTTTGGATTTTTATTACCGACTTCAAAAAGGAATACTCAATTCGACTGTATGTTTTTTTTATGTATGTTACTTTATAACTTTTCTCTGGGTGAATCAATTTTGATGATTCTTTTTTATCTGAAAAATCTGATGCTTCTCGTGTCGTCTCATATTATAAATTTTATCAAGATCTGACCATTAATTTTTGAGTTATCTTTAATAATGCGTATTTAATTGACTTGGTAACATTGATTCGGTCGTATTGAAGTCGGTTGTTGGAAAAATTTTTATTTTACCACTTGTATTTATTTGGATAAGTATACTATCAAGTAAATTAAACATCAGGATTGAAAAGGATTCAAGTGATATAAAATAAAATAATAATTCTTACTTATGGGCGTAACTTATCAGCACGCGACAGACACGATGGACATTATTTATAACAAATTTGTTGGTTTTTGGTAAGCTAAGATAGACTGTAATATATTGCAAAAGAGAACAAAATAAATTGTAGTTATAAAAAGATTTTAGCCTTTTCTCCACTTCTCTCACATTATATTGATATAAATTGAAAATCGACGACAAGTATACATTACAGTTTCCAAGAGAAAAGAGAAAAGTTGCGATTTTAGATATATGAATTTTAATAATAATAACATAATGAATTGGTAAGTGTCGTAAAAAGTAACATTAAGAAACATTATAGTTTTCAACAGAGTAAAATTACGATTTTTGATATTTGAATTATAATAAAAATGAATTGAATTGATAAGTGTCGTCAGAAAACGCCAAAAAATATCACGGCCCTTTGATAGTGGTATCGCCATCGTGTTATGTTTGATGTTTTATGATTTAAAGCAAGTTTTAGACGAAGCCAGTGTTCTATTCCCGCCAGTGCTGGCAGCCAGCGCTGGCTTGTTATTGGCCTCGTATAAACAGTTTTTCAAGACAAGCCAACGCTGGCTGCCAGCACTGGCGGGAATAGAACGCCTGTCTATCTTTCAAGCCAGTGACCTCCACCCACGAGCCCCGCAACCCCCGCGCCAGAATAAATAATTTGTAAAATAAAAAATTTACTAGTGATATTGTACAAATTCCTATATTTGATATATGTCATCATCATCATCATCATTACAGCCCTTCACAAGTCCACTGCTGAACATAGGCCTCCCCCAAGTAATGCCACAAAGCACGGTCCTGAGCCACCTGCATCCATCGACTTCCTGCATGTCTTACCAGGTCGTCACTCCATCTAGTGGGGGGTCGCCCTACACTACGCCTACCGGTACGAGGCTGCCACTCGAGAACCTTTCTTCCCCATCGGTTATCGGTTCTTCGAGCTATATGGCCGGCCCATTGCCACTTCAGCTTACTAATCCGTTGGGCTATGTCGATCACTCTGGTTTTACTGCGGATATCCTCATTTCTGAGTCTATCACGCAGAGAAACTCCAAGCATAGCCCTCTCCATAGCTCGCTGAGCGACCTTAAGCGCCCTCATACGGCCAGCAGTAAAGGACCACGTCTCAGATCCGTAAGTCATCACTGGCAACACGCACTGGTTGTACAATCTAGTTTTTAGAGATTGAGGTATACCTGACGAAAAGATATGTCGTAATTTCCCGAACGCTGCCCAGCCGAGTTGAATCCGTCGATTGACCTCTCGGTCGAAGTTGGACTTACCTAGTCGGACTATTTGTCCCAGGTAAACGTACTCGTCAACAACTTCGAGCATAGTGCTCCCAACAACTACCGGCATAGGTGTGACATGGACATTAAACATGATCTTTGTTTTGTCCATGTTCATCTTAAGACCTATCCGTTGGGAGGCACTATTGAGGTCATTGAGCATAATGCTTAAGTCCTCCAGCGATTCTGCCATAATGACTATATCGTCGGCAAATCGAAGGTGAGTGATGTACTCGCCATTGATGTTAATACCGTATCCTTTCCAGTCCAGTAGCTTGAAAACGTCTTCCAACGCAGCGGTGAAGAGTTTCGGGGATATAACATCACCCTGTCTTACACCTCTCTGCAGTTGGATAGGTTTCGAACTCTGGTTCTGTACTCGGATAGCCATCGTAGCCCTACTGTACAAACACTTCAGCACTTCGATGTACCGACAGTCAACTTGGCACCGCTGAAGGGACTGTAGCACCGCCCAAATTTCGACGGAATCAAAGGCTTTCTCATAGTCCACATATGCCAGGCAAAGTGGCAGATTGTACTCTTCGGTCTTCTGTACAATCTGCCGCAGGGTATGTATGTGGTCTATGGTACTGAAGCCTTTTCGGAAACCGGCTTGTTCGGGAGGCTGGAAGTCGTCGAGTCTGCGTGCGAGACGATTCGTAATGACTCTCGAAAATAGCATGTAGACGCGGCTCAGAAGGGAAATCGGTCTGTAGTTCTTCAAGAGAGCGTTGTCGCCTTTCTTAAAGAACAAAACCACCGCGCTTCTGCTCCACGCCTCCGGAGTAGTGCCACCATGGAGGACGGAATTGAAGAGCTTCCGAAGGACTTCAAGTACCGGTTTTCCACCCGCATTCAGAAGCTCCGCTGTAATTCCATCCTCGCCCGGGGCCTTGCCGTTTTTAAGGTGGTGGAGAGCCATTCTAATCTCGCTCAGACTGACGTCCGGGATATCATCGGAATAGTGTCGGATAAGACTTGCTCTTGGATCGTTACTCACACTTGCGTGTGGCTCCAACGATGATGTGTACAGCTGCCCATAGAACCTCTGAATCTCACTCAAAATCTCAAGTGTCCCGGAAACGATGTTGCCACACTCAGTCTTCAGCTTTGACAGTTGGCTCTTTCTGGCAGACAGATCTCTGGCAAAGACTTTGGAGCCCTGGTTCCGCTCGATCGCTTCTTTAATACGAGAAGTATTAAAGTTGCGTAAGTCTCGCCGCATGCATTTGGAGATCTGTCTGTTCAGTTGCCTGTATGCTGTCAAATCTGTTGACGATTGCAGCCTCATCTCCCGTCTAACAGCCATGAGATTAAGAGTGTGATCGGAGAGTTTTTGTGTTCTTCTGCGGCGGGTCTTGCAGAACTTAGCTCCGACCGCATGGACAGTTTCCACGAGCTTGTCGTTCATATCGTCCACTGCATTGCAATCTTCTAGGCACTGGAAGCGGTTACGTAACTCGAGCTGAAAGGTTTCGGGATTCTGGATTAGAGCACGAGGGGGACGGAGCGTTGACTTCATTAGACGAGACCTCTCCAACTTAACGTTTAGGTTCATTTGATATATGTATTATATGATAAACATTATTTTCAGTTAAAGTTAAAAAAATAATTTATTTTATACAACGATTTAAAAGAATAATCTACGAATGAAATGAATTCATTTGGCCTCGTCTAAACAACACGGGCCAGGCCAGCGCTGGCTTGCCTGAGGATTGGCGCCAGCGTTACTGGCTTCGTCTAAACCTTGCTTTATACTTACTTACTTACTTACTTACTTATCTTCACGCACAATACCTAACGGGGTAGCCAGAGAGAACAGATCGCCAAGTGTCACGATTCTTACATACCTCTTTCGCTTCTTTCAGGTTCATTAACTTCTTCATACATGCACGTCTAGGTATCCGAGTACTCTTGACCTTCCCCTCTTCGAGCAATTTGCTCACATGGTCTTCGAAAGTTAGTCTCGGTCTACCTCGACACCTTTTAATATTTACTTTCGCTCTATATATTTTCTTCACCATTCGGTCTTCACTCATTCGCTCAACGTGCCCAAACCATTGGAGTACGCCCCTATCAATTTTTGTGATAAGGTCATCTTTCAATCCTGCCATATTGCGAATCTCTTCGTTTCGCTTTCGATCGGCTATGGTAACGCCACACATTTTACGAAGAGATCGCATCTCCACTGCATTCAACTTGCTTTTATGCTTCTTCTGGCATACCCAGGCTTTATGTACCTATATTTTCCTTTAGTTCATCGGTTCACTTGTGATAGCGATATTATGTACAGTATATGGCAGATGTAACGATGTCGTTGACGCTTGAACCTTCCTGCTAAGTCCGTAATTCTTATATATTAATCAGAATGGTTATACAGAAATATTTTTTTTTATAAAAATAAGTCACTTTTGTTTAGTGGCCAGAGTAATCAATGGTTTCTTGTTTTAGTTTGCATTTTGCTTTCTCCAGTGGGACCTTTCTCCAGTACCATTTAAAAATTAATAGAAAATTATGATGATGGTTTTATTGGGTGCGTTTGGCAGAAAAAAGCGCTAGCAAGCGCTTACAAGCGCTGAAATAGTTTTCGGCCAGGACACGATTACTACTTCAGTAGCGCTGACACAATCCGCCATTTTGCTTATTTAATTTGTTTGTTTTGAAATAGAGTTTATAAGTTGTTTTGTGCAATATTAGTTTTAAGTAATATAATAACTTTACAAACATATATTTAAATTAGGTTAGGTTCCTCGGTTAAAACTAACATCGTGTCCTGGAGGAAAATAGCTACTTACGATTTGACAGCGTTTACCGCTTACGATCGCCATTTTGCTTATAAGCGCTTGCTAGCGCTTTTTTCTGCCAAACGCACCCATTGATAGCATAAGGTTAAAAAACGGGCACAAAATCTGTATCTGTAGTAAATGCTGTGGCCCATAGATATTAGCATCTATCCTCGATCAAGAATCATAATGCAGATGCGGTGCCACCCTTGAAGACTAAGATGGAATCCTTCGTTTCCAGTAAAAAGGGTTTTTTTTTATATAGAATAGGCTGACAAACGAGCACACAGTCCACCTGATGGTAAGTGGTTGCTGCGGCCCATAGACATCTACATCTATCTTCCATTACAAATCAAAATGCAGATGCGTTGTCACCCATGAGGACTGAGATGGAATGCCTCATTTTCGGTAAAAAGGGTCTCCGGTTACTCTGGTCTCTCTACACTCACCATACGAAATACAGCAGCATTAAGCTACTATTTCACGCTGGTATTCTGTGAGAGCGTGGTCCTTCCCCGGTCGAGCCGACCCATTCGTGCTACAACTATACTACTAATATAACTGCAGCATGACTCTACCACGTAGAAAAAAGGGTATTTTGTCTTTCCCTCATTTTTTGTTCATTATTTGTTATATTTATGTTTCGTTGGTGTACAATAAAGAGTATTGTATTGTATTGTATTGTATTCGGTCGCTTTACACTCGCCATAAAAAACATAACATTAAGCTGCTATTTCACGTTGGTATTCTGTAAAAGTGTGGTTTCTCCCCGCTCAAACCGACCCGTACCCAACATTAAAATCTAGCTCCCGTTGTAGAGAACACCATAATCCCGTCAAAACCCGTCAGGTAAGGATTTTCGAGTTTTCATTCCCCCTAAACATTAAAAATGAATCGATCGATCGATTTATATCGATTCATGACACAAATAGATTATTTTTCAGAATTCAATCTTTGAGAATAACAAACAAACCAAAATAAATGCATACTATAAGTACATATGATAAATTTTAGTAGCACCGTTAAAAAAAACCGTTAACCGTTAAAAACAATTTTTTCCCGTTGCCAACATCGCTGCCCGTCAAATCTGACGAAAAACCCGTCAAGTTGGCAACACTGCATAAGATCATGCAACATACAACAATGATTTGGTCACAGTTGTTTCAATTCCAAGTACATCCTCATAACCTGTTATGTTTACCTTTGAATTTGTTTAATACTCAAAAACTGCAGCCTTTTGAACTGGATTTCATAATATATATTTACCCTTTCCTTCGCTTGTCAGAAGGATGAAACCATTCAGGAAACCATTCATTAATTAAGCTCAAACTAACTTGTAAACGGTAAATCAGTCTACTTGTAAGTGGCCAGTTTTACTAATTTGACTGAAATGTTGTCAACAATCACGTACTGTCTTAGGATAAAAATCAAGAAAATATTACGAAATATGCGAGGTTTCCTGAATTCTTAACAGTGACCTTCCGGCCTTTTACGGTACTTAGTAACGACATCAATAGTTTATAATGCTGATAGTTTATGACAAGAGATCCGATGGTTAAGACGTTTACATAAGTTCTAAATTACCTACCGAATACAGAAAGCTCAAATTTTACCCAAAATATTTCAAATAAAAAAGACACTGTAACTTATTAGACAGTTTACTGTCTAAGGTATTAATTTTAAAGTAATATCTCCTAATTTCAAGGCGAGAAGAGCTACATTATTGAACGTAGAGGTGTTAAAGGCCAGCGCGCACATGTGAAGTCATTGTTATGGTGGATACCGGTCCGGCCGTTCATATATGGACGTGTCACATTCTACATTGCTTGCTTCAATTTGTTTCACCATTTGTCTGATCCGAAAGAAAAGTTATAAAATTAAGCATGTGTCAGTATTATCATAAAGTAAAGCATGTATGTTAATTTAGTCATGAGAAATGATGGTTAAAAATATAATTTGCATTTCGTATTATAGATAAGTTTTAAGGCGTCGGTTGCTTGTTATTTAAAATTTTATATATTATGTAACTAGTTCTTGCTAGGCTTTGCTCACGTGGAAATAGCATAGGTGAGAGAGTTATTGGAAACCGAAGGGCAAATATTGAGGTAAAAACGTATCCTATGTCATATTGTGTCACAGGTCTTATTACAGAATGTTAAGTTTATAGTTTACAAATATTCCCAAGCTTAAACAAGAGTTTGTTTTAATAAATATGTCCCGTCGAAAATATGCAAAATGAAATGTTGTTTTTTTATAGAAGAGAGTGCAAACGAGCATGCGGCTTGTCTGATTAAGTATCGACCGCCGCCCATGAACAAGTGTAATAACAGGGGAATTTTAGGAACGTTGCTGACATCTTAGTAAGGAGTAAGCTCGTTATTTGAAGGTCGACGGTCCAATCGACGGTGTAACCAAGGCCTAATCGACGGTGGTTACAGATTCCGCAAAAAAGTCCAGCGAGCCTAGCCTAGCCTAGTAAACCGCAGAGTGGTTGACCGCCCGGCATCCAGACGGTATGGATGGTAATGTGAGCATTGTCCAGTCGCATATGAACTAGGTGTTCGTTTTAAATATTAATATAACTTGAATTTGACTTCGGTAATGGTGGGCCAGTACAGCGTACTCGACCGTAAAGAGGGAAAGGATTGTATGGAAATCGTGTCTGATTAAAAATAGCAAACTGCTTCAAAACTTATTAAGATGTCAAGTATATACATACTACACACGACATTTAAAAAGCGGTCTAAGTGCGACTGGAAAGGTCCACACGACTAACTTCCCAGTGGAAAGAATAAAAAAATATCATATGTTTTAATATTTTATACAATTTTTCATTCGGCACAAAAAACGACTTGACCGATTTTGCTGAAAATATAATGAAGTCTAAGTTACATAATTATGCGTTAAATGAAACTGGTCCCATGTCAATATCACTCTTTGTTCTCGAGATACACGAGGCGAAAATTGAATCCGAACATACATATACGTGCATACATGTCCACACACGGACATCCTCTTAAAAACCATACTATTCGACTCTGAAGGCCTTGAAACGTGGAGAAATGTTAAAATTTCCAATTTGCAAAATCGGACCCATTACAATAACTTTCCACTGGGAAGTTAATAAAAAAATTGAATCTTTGTTAGGACCGTAGGCATTTCGATACTTCTCATCCGATTATGAATATCACAGCTAGTATCAGATAAAAAATGTGGTAATATACATTACATACTGTAATGTCATACCGTTACAAATTAACGAAGTCACAAAGTCCTCTGCTCAACACCGGCTTCCCCCATAGATTGCCTTATAGGGGATGTATTTGCCATAGTTGCCATGCTTCGCCATCCACCCGACAACCACGGGATGATATGGGGTAGGAATTTTGTGCACCGCGACTGCATGGTAACGGTAGGTACTAATATATAATAATGTTAACCATATATTTTAAATACGCAATAATTTTAATACAGATCGTGTTTTCAGTGAGTGCTGAGATTCGAAGATAACATCAAATTATGCTTGACCAGTGATTTTACATATTATTTTATAAGTTAACTAAATTAACATTTTTACTGTCCGGTTTTCAGACACAATAGTAAGACAACAAAATGACCTATATGTAGTGCACGCAGCGTTGCCAGGCGTCCGGATAAAGCCGGACACAGTCAGGCTATTTGGTTGCGTGTCCGGCCAAATTAGACAATCGTTTTTAGGCCAACTAGATATTTTAACGTAACTTTACTCATAAACAACATACCAATTTACGATAGTAAATTGGCTAAAGATTTTATCAAAATATAAGCGGTATCATGATAAATAATATAATTAAGAATCAATAACTACATATAAATCACCGCAATCGGTTTATTCGTGAACTGTTTTCTCCGGAACTACTAAAATATTCTTTTAGTAGTTCCGGAGAATCCATAGTATTTAATATTTTTAAGAACCTACAACTTTTTTATACTTTTATTATCAATACTGCACTATTATAACATAGAATATCGATAAAAACTACTAGACAGTCGCACATATAAGTTTGTGGTTATAATGAGATTGCCGTTTGATTGTTAATTTCTCAGTATTCCCGTTAGATGCGCTAAAACTAATATCACCAGTGTAATCTAGAGATATAAGTAATAAATCGACATGGATCATTTATTGACATGCATCATTAAGTTACGCCACAATAATAAAGAAGATTGTTTTATTTAATTTTATTGTTATTTCATTAGAATTTGAGAATATTTTATGATAAATAATAAAAAGCATTGTTTTAGTTTTAAAAAACTTGTCATGTTATACGAAGACTAAAAAATTAAGAGTGTCCGGCCTTTTTACCAAAATGTCCGGAAAAGCTCTTTGGTCAGTCCGGCTTTTCGATCTTAAGACCTGGCAACCCTAAGTGCACGGGACAGCGAAAGGGTTAACCTACATTTTTAATTTTTAATTTTACAATAAATACTCTCGGATGCATAGAAACAAATGCTTGATATAATTTTCTATAATTTTCCACACTTCTCCAGGCATTTTGTCGCACTACCATGTAAAAGCTTAATCTTTTTTCAAATCTTCTTTTTTAATTTATAAAAATTAATGTTTGCTTGTTTATGTTTTATGCGCTGCAATACCGTTCAACTTATTTCTTGCACTTGCGCGAAGGTTATAAGCACAATCCTTCCCTAAAAACCTAACCTACTATTTGAAAGTTGTATATCATTTCAATGTATTATCATTAATTCCTAATTAAACAATATAACTCTTCCAAATTTAAAACGATGTTTTAACAATAATTTTTTCTGCGGTACACTGTAAATTTTAGAGATCTTTAAATGGTAGGTAGAGAGAATTAGAGTTTAAAATTATCATATCTGAAGTTTAGGGTAAGTTGTGCTATAGTGCCGTATTAATCTTTCTTCTTCTGTCCTAAAAATAATTTACTTTTAATATCCTGCCAATCTGGAAAGATTTTCTGCAATAGCCATGACTTTAAAAAACGATTTGGGCTAATCCGCAAAAAATTAAGTATAGGTATATTGTTGTTAAGTATTGTTGTCGTTGTGTGTATTGAGCAGTGAGAATTACTTAGTAATAGATAAAAACACACACACAGTAGGTACTTACATTTCTACACATAGCATGTTCAAAATTCTGACAGTAGCGGGAGTACAAGAATATAAATGAAACAATAATCTGGAACCAAAATAGTTTCTAAGTCTAAACGGGCGTTAGTATTTGGGTTTTTCCATATCGACTGGTTTGTGCAAAACGTCGGACGGAATTCGGCGGCGCGGCGGAGGCACCGAGTTCCGTGTTTTGCGGCGCCGACCGGCCCTGGAATGCAGCTGTGCTTGGTATTAGTTTCTATACAAAGGATTATAATAAATCTACACATACTTAGGTATTCGAGATAACTCTCGGAAGCTTTTTAAGAAACAAAATTCTACCAACGTGATTTGTAAGCAATGGAGGTCACTCAAGTTATATGATTATTTACAATTTATAATAGATTCCAATTTAAGGAACTCTATTATTTGTTAGGTAACGACAAGAAACACTGCAATCGTATTGTATATAAATAAGGGTTTCGACACGAACCTGGTAGCGTCAATTTCTAAAATGAAAAATATAAAAATCATATGTAAAAAATAGTTGTAGGTACATTAATATTTGTAATAATTTTACGGTAACAGTTTTTTAGGTTAACTAAGTTACAAAATTATAATATAACAACTAAAAGGCATTAAACGCGTTTCAGTGCCACAACTGTTGTAAACATATTATACTTAACTGTTGATAGAAATATATGTAGTTATAATTTTTCTTTAAAAATATGCCTACTAATACATTTATCGAATAAAAAGACAATATTAAAAAAATATTATTAATTTATCCTTACATTATCATAAAGCTATATAGTAAGTGAGGGTAATATGGTTACTTTCTTTTAACTCAAAAACTGCAGCCTTGTTTGCATAGATGGATTTGTGATAACTCTTTATCGGTCAATCAATTAATGAACGGACAAAAGGGCGCCGCTCGTGTGTATATGTAATTACTCTAGGCGCTGCTTTATCGACATTTTGGCAGTTAACATTATAGTAAATATTTTAGTCGATTTTAGTGTGGTGTAGTGCAGTAGGTTTTTTTTATTAATTAATTTTTCTAAGTGTTCCTTATATTATCAAAGCTTGATTGGTTTTTTCTTGATATAATAGTTATAGTATAGTATGCGACTTCGTTTTTTTATCTCCGTCTTCCTCCTAGTTTTGGTTTTATAGGGCGGCAAAACTTAAGGGGACCATATTAGCCTAGAGTACCTTATTATAAGCATGGCGGTTATGGCAAACCTATCGCTATAAACTATCGCTAAAGGTATACATGTATACAATACTCATACATTTTGCAGACACCAGATATTTCCAGGATTTTACGGTTTGATGATCAAGAAGGAGAGTGCCCTTATTGGCTTGGTGTTAAGTTTGTATGATGATAACAATAATGTTCACTTAGCTACATAGCCCATTTCTACCACGTTACAAAGTCCTGCGCAGGAATTACAAAAGTATGGTTAGCACATAAATTCTTTAAATTAGTGAGTTGGTTTAATATTCAAAAACACTGACACAATATTGTAAAAACTATTCGTTTATTTTACACCACTTTAAATCAAATCATGGTCATTATTTCTAATAAATAAAATATGATATGTATAACATATAAATAGAAATTTCACGTACTTTAGTGGGCATGACAACGTTAACTTTATTTGTATTATTTTTAAAATGATTCCAAATCTGTAATGCGGCTTTTATGTTAGAAATACACTTATTTTTAAACGAGTTCAAAAACGAATATGTTCTATGTTTGACGCATTATTTTATGTATGATTGCCGATTTCTCAAAAACAGTTGAACAGATTTAAATAATTATGTATTTCTTATTATGTTACATTATACTTACACTTCTGTAATGGTCCCATATGAATTTTAAGAAAAAATACCTTCCTTAAAATAGACTAATAGGGAATGTAGATCAATTTTAACTATTTAAGTACCTAGATGACATTTCATTTGGTTTTTTTTTAATTTAATTATAAAAAAATAAGATTTTAATACGAAGTAGTAATCGACTTCAAAACCTAAAAGGACTAAAATAATTTCCACACAAATAGCTTCTGAAGTCGGGCCTAAATACTTTAATTCAACAACAAACAAGCAAATACGTGGAAATTATTTTATTTCTTTTACATTTTGAAGTCGGTTTTTACTTTTAAATTTTCAATAAAAGTGTTATTGTTAATAGGTCGTATTTAAATAATTGTTTTACTTCTATGTTTAAACAAATTCAAAATATTTTATTTTTCAGGCATGCCGGTTTTCTTACCCTGATTTTATCCACCGTCGAGCATACTATGATTTCACAATGTGGTGAAATAACACTTAAAATATGAATTTAATTAGTACTGGAGAGGCGGGGATCGAACTTTATTTCCTCTCACACTTTGATTTTTATTTATTTTATTTAGGTATTTAAAAATTTAAATGTACCACCTTAAGCTAAATGGTACATAGGGCAGACTTAATGTTATGTGGCATTCTCTCCCAGTCGAACCTGGGTCCCATAGACAATTGTTGGCAGGTTCGACAAATAATACATAAATAAAGTGTACATATATTAAAATACATATACATAGTACATACATTTAAATATACACACATATAGCATGAATATACGTACAATAATACATACTTACATATATATATAATATATATTATACATGTTTATTAACTTCATAAATAAATATCAGTATGAATGATATACTTGTATATCTATAATAATATAATGACTGAATAATATATAATGAAATAAATATTTGAAACAAAAAACCAAAAAAGGAAAAATAATGTCAGTTAGGAAATTGTCTTCAGGTAGTGTTGTCGTACTCGTAGAAGAGCTTGAAGACTTTCTTATTTGTGGCATTTTTATTATCATGTTACATGGTAGACCACTGCTTTACATGGTAGAGTCACGCTGCAGTCATATACGAATGGTTCGGCCCTACCGGAGAAGTACCACGCTCTAACAGATTACCATCATAATACTATATTTATATTTTGTATGGTGAGTGAGGAGAACTGGAAACCCTTTTTGCCATCCTAGTCCTCGAGGCACAGCGGTGATAACGTACCTACATTTTGATTCTTAATAGAGGATAGATGTTGATAACGATGTCTATGTATTGGTCAAAACATCAATTTAACATTATAAATTGTATGGGTAGAATGTATTCTCGATTGTAATCCTAATAATTATCAAACTTACTGTTCAAATAAATAAATAAAATAAAATCTGCATTTAATTAAAGAGCAATTTGCATTTATTTACCCCTTTTAAAATACATATTATAATACAGCGACTTCCGTGGTAGCTTTGTGGGTGGTCTCAAAAATACCTGTTGTGCCCTATACAGCCTTATCGAATTCTTTCTTATTTTAATGTTTTTAATGTACCTTGTTTCACTTAAGACATTTTTATCTTTCTATAACGTTTTAATAAAGTTTTTTTTAAGTAAATTATGTTAATTGCGTGCTATTCAATGGCTGCTATCAAAATACTTTACGATGTAGTTTGTAAATAATTGTTTATTCATTTAAATGTAATAATTTACTTAATTTTAATACTAAAAATTTTCAGTTAATATAACTTTTGTTTGCATAATCTGTTTTGAAAATGTGACGTATAAGTATTAATAATAAAATGTATACTTTTGCAAGGATGTAAAATGTTCTAATATGCATGCTTAGGTTGTAATGTGCTTTAGATATAATGTAATTACACACTTAAAGAAATAATTTGTTGCATATATGGCACTACCTCCATAAATTATAAGTAGGTATCTATTCATTTTCTTTTGACAAGATAATTTTGATTTCTAAGCGCCTGTAGAATAATAATAGCAATAATGTTATTTAAAACTTTATTACCTAATTGATTTTATAAAAGAATGAACGGAAACATTCCAGACACAACTGTTGTCGATTGTTGATAACAAGTTTATCTAACTGTGGAAAATTTGTTGGTTTATGTCTGATTTATCTTTGTTAAATATAATAAATATGTAAGTTCACAATCGTACACGTCAGTCATTGATCGGGATTTTTTAAAAACATGTAAAACATTTTTTAGATTCTGTAAATTATATTTAATTTGACGAAGATCATTATTTAAAATGACGGCTGTTTTCAATGTAATATATCAAAATGATTGTACCTACTTCATTTTGAAACTTTAAAAACATTTCAACAGACGTACCTAATTTTAAAAAAAAAACACAAAACTTTCACAAGATTGAGAAATTAACCAATAAGCTACCCACTAAAATGCTACTAAAATTAATTGCCTTGGGATATTGTAATGAGCACAACATGTCTCTTTCGCCTTTCTCTGTTTATTTAAATCGCGCAAAAGATTTGCACTGATATTGGTGGCATTGCCACTTTATATTGGTGTGTTGGTCAGCACAAGCAAATTAATAAATGAATACCATATCCGAGAGTAGGAGCCATGGCGACGATCAGGCGGCTGAACACCTGCGTCTGCACATCTTAACGTCAGCAAGCGAAATTTTACTTTAATATATAACGAATAAGTCACAAAATCGCTTGTGTTCTAGTTACATTCTCATTACGAATCACGGATGTAACAAACAAACTATTCAAAACCCTGTACCGTGAACAGCAAAGTTGGGTTTTACGCTCGTCGGGGAAACTGAGATTCCTTAGACGGAGAGTTATGGGCTTTATTGTTACTTTTTATGTTTTTTTATTCGTCAGGTAAAAGCAAACAAGAAATTGTATAAAATAAACAGAAGAAGGTTTTAGTTTTTTATTTATTGTGACATTACCTTAGAAGCTTATAACAAATAAAGTTAAAATGACGTTTACATTTTGATATTCAAAATGTAAACGTCATTTTAACTTTATTACTTAACTACGATTAACTTAAAAGACTGGAAAATTAGTGTGTGCACCTTGAAACGAATTTTCAAAAAATGTTATATAGCCTTAAATATTGAAATTATTTACACAAATAGTTTCTTTAATTATTTCAATATTTTACTCACATCAACAACTTTGTTTTCCGCTGGACGAACAGAGGTCATTCTAAGCTTTACTTCACAACATGGAAGGTTTGCTGATATGTATTGTGCAATATTTTCGAAGTTATAGTGGTTACTAGCCGGTCCGTGAAATTTGGGTTCAATGTCTACGAGTACGCGCGCCTATGGAATGACCTGTCTGAAAAGTTAAGACAACCTTCATACAGAAACTTTTTTTATTCAATATAGATTATAAATAATATAAAATGAAAGTCACTGTTTTTAATTTACCACGGTTCGGAAAAAAACCTCTGCCCTACAAAGAACCAGTAAGAAACCCAGCGGGACTTTATAAAAAATAACAGCTTACAATCATGTATGTTCAATTAACAACACAAAACACATTAGAAATAGCTTGGTAGAGATTACCATTCCCAGGGGTTATTATCATTCATAAATTCCTTAATAATATAATAACCTTTTTTATACAAACTTAGTCTAATAAAGTTTATGTACTTAGTGCACGTAAAATTTTGCATATTTTCTAGGATTTTGTTGTAAAGGCTTTATACATCGCCCCAAGAATGAATTAATGACTCGGTGAAGTCGAGTAACTGGTACTACTAACTTGTGTCTGATCTTAGTACATATTTACAGAATGAATATCACTTATTATTGTAAAACTACTTAATTTTTGTGTACATACATTTTCATAAATGTATTGCGAGGCCAAAGTTAATATATCAATTTCCTTAAATTTTTGTCTGAGCGACTCTAGGTATTAAATTACAGATTGCTCTTATGGCCCTCTTATGGAAAACATATTTAATTTCAGTGGTTTCGTGTCCCCATAGCAAAATACCGTACGATATCATGCTATGGACTATGGAAATAGCTAAAGTAAACTAGTCCAGCTGTTTCAACACTGGTAAGACTTCTAGTCTTTTTTACGGCATATGATGCAGAACTGAGTATGCTTGCCCGTTTTGATATATGGGAGCCCCATTGAAGCTTTGCGTCTAGTGTGATTCTAAGAAAAATTGTGGTATCGACAAGATTCAGCTCCTCCCCATTTGTAATTACTTTTTAATTACCTTTAAGTCATAAAAAAATATATATATATATATATATATATATATATATATATTATTTCTTCGTCTATATATTGTTATCCTAGAGCCGTGGTAGCTCAGATGGTTAACGCTCGCTGTAAATATAACAGAACGCGAGTAACCCGGGTTCGATCCCCGCCGGCACCAATGAAATTGTTAATTGCAATTTTAAGTGCTGATTTACATAATATCATTATCCTTAAATTATTAATGGGGATCAAAAAGGGTGACCAAAATTTAAGTTAAAGTTACAACCTTCTTAAGTCCCACTGCTGGGCATAATGCACAGGCCTCGTCTTATTTCTAACAGGGTTGTGAAGAGAATAAGCCACTTCACTGCTGAAATGCGGAATATCGGTCTTCATATGTCCTCAAAAATTATTTTAACTCACGATGTTATATCTTTTATCGCCGAACAGGTGGTAAATAAATTAGTGGCGTAAATTTTTGCGTATAAACTATTTTATTATCTAATGAAACTGGCTTTACTACAATTATATGTATAAATGTTTTAAATTTTCAATCACAATTGTTTCATCGTCTGTTCGTTTTATTGTCAAAAGATGGCGCTGTAAGATCCTAAATTTCTTCATTTGTGACGAAATTTATAATAATGTTATAAAATGTAAATGTAAAATTATACTGTAATAGTAAATTATCTTATATATCATATAATTATACTCGGACTATTGTTTCAAAAAATATTATATTATTATAATATTCAATATTAAATAGTCTAAATCACGCAGTTAATATTTTTCTCTAGTGTCGCATATATATTAAGCAAATTCATGTCTGATGAGAGTTCCGATCAGTTCAATCTTCGGGGTTACATACAGAGTCACTATGATTCCATTTACCCTGTGGAAAGTCCCCGGAGCTAGGGCGGAAAGCGCTCGTATCGTGGTGATACAGGCCGGGTTGGCGCCATAGGGAAGGCTTTTACCTGTATGGTTGTCGACCCGTAGCGTTGCTCAGAGCAAAGGCGATGTTGAAAGGGATAATGATATATCCTAACCAAATGGGGCTTACTCGGTAAGAACTCTGTCTTCTTTTGATATTATTAATAAAAGAGACTAAAACAAGTTTATACCTTTTGGGATTATTTATAGACATCAAATAGTACCTACCAAGATAAAGGTTTATTCTAACAAAAATACAGTTGAATTGAGAACCTCCTCCATTCTGAAGTTAGTTGAAAGCAGAATAGCGCCTATATAAACAAAAATTCACAATATTTTAATACTTAACACAAAATTATATAGTGAAAATTACACAAAGAATAATCTGTAAAAAAGTCTCATTGCTTTTTGTAAAAAATTATTATTTTAAAAACCGTTACGATTTAAACAAAGCGGTTTGTAATTTTAAAAAAAAATTGGTAACTATAATATATAGTAATTCTAAAGAAAAGATAATAAGTACCAAGACAGCATCTTCGAACTACAATTTTATGTACATTTAAGTAAAAAAGTCACAAATGTGACACACAGTAACACCTAAAAAAAGACAACGCTACCTTGTAATAATGCCCCCAGAGAGATTTGAACTCTCGACCCCTGGTTTACAAGACCAGTGCTCTAACCCCTGAGCTATGGAGGCTACAGTAGCCGTATTGTAAAATATAGTTAAATGATACGGTTATTAGTCAATGAATAATAAATGTGTTCAACATCATATAAATAATCTTTAGGCAATTGAATAAATAAAAATAACTAGGTAGGTTTGTATTGTTGAAGAGAAAATCGAATATGATGTGGATAATAATTCCGCATACATTAATAAGATTTTGTACACCTATTGCATGATCAAATATAAAAATTATTGCATTATTTTATTGAATAATTGTCTTGGTAAGGTTTTGGGTTCCAATTTTATACAGATATATTGTGTAAAATATTGTAAGTTCATGACTGACTTTTCTTATTATTCAAGGTATTAGAAATTAGCGCCGTCGTCGAGATCGTTGTCATTATGGTAATTATTTATTGTTTTCTTTTCAGTGAATAACTCCCAATTTTTGCCTTAAAGCAATTTTTCTAAAGCCATGTTAATAGTTGCTCACTGAGGGATTCGAAGCCGCGTCAACGCCGAAGCAAAACGCTCCGAGAAGTAACGTATAACGTTTGTACTGGTGTCCTTTCCATATCTTAACTTTATTACAGCATTCAAAAAAGTGAACTTACATAAAATATTATCATCGATTGCGGTTAAAATATATTCGCCACTAACGTTCTACTTAAAACTTCTGAACCACAAGTAAAATATTATCTAATAAATATCGCGTCATTTATAAAAAGAAAGTACGGTTCGACCGTACTTTCTTTTGTTAGTCTTAAAAAAAACTGAGTATCGATAATTTTAAAAATGTAATAAAGCATTTTAAATAGAGATTGGTCGAATATGAGTTTCACCGAATACGAATATTCGGCCGATAGTTCGGTAAAACTTTTACCGAACTGAATATTCGGCCGAACAGGCCGACAGGATCACCTCGGTGTCTAACCAATTTATGTCGGAACTCGGAACTTGTTACCGTAAACCGCGCGGGATTAGCGCCGGACCTTTTCACTCGCTTCCCCGCCACACCTGTCATGTTATTGGGTCATCTAGTACTGATTGTATTTTAATACTGAATTTGCCGGCACTTGCTTGTTTTGAATATTTTTGAGAGAAGAAAAGTATTCCGTTGTGTTAGGCCAGCGTCACACTTGAAGGAAATTCCGACGCGGAACTTCCGCGGGAGTAAATCCGTTACCATACGTTGAAAAGCCACACTGAATATTCAGTGGCAGATTGTCAGTCGATTGCCAACGCTTATACGGTGTGATCATAATGGATCCGATAGAAGTGATAGCTATTTATGAGGCATTACAAGAAGAAAGAAAAAGAAAGCGTAAATATTGGGTTCATCCCTTAAATACTCTTCGACTAACAATTGGGCAATTTCATACTTTGTGTTTATTCATTGCTGTAATTAAACTCTGTTGAAAGACTGTCATTTTAGGTTTTCTTTTTATTTGAGAGATCCGTGGAACTTAATCGATTTGAGGTGGACTCAAATTCTCAATTACAGTTTGTTGTGAGTTTGCATTACTTGGTTGAGCGTTTGTATTAGTTGATAATTCATCACAAGAACTTTCATTTTGGCGTTCTATCCGGCTTTTTTCTAGAGTCTCAAAGGCAAACTCAATTTTGCATTTCGATAATAAATCGTTCAGTGTCAAACATCCTGTGCTTGCGCCGTCACCGCGAGTTATCCGCCGAATGTGGCGCGATGCATACAAATACCTGAAATGCGATGTTGCCGATCTTACGCTGATGGAAAATCGGTGCGCGGAGGACGGAGCAGATGCGAGAGCGTAGACACTGTCTACGTGCGAGAGCGAGCGGTCCGCCACAGAGTAACCGACCGTCCGCAACGGAACGACCAATCTTCCGCGTAGTGTGCCCGCTCTTTATAATTTGTATGCAATAACATGTATTGACGTTCCGTTGGCAAAGATCGGCGTCGGAATTTCCGTCAAGTGTGGCGCTGGCCTTATTCTTAGTGAAAATTGATAATTATATGATAAAAATGAATAGAGATCTGTTTGGACTTATTTTGGAGAAACTGACGACCATCTTTATTTGATTCCATAAATATTTTATCAAGATTTCTACTTGCTATGATTGGAAATAAATCGACTGTGCCTTAATAACATAAGGCTGTACAAGTAGATTAAACCCATAAATAAATATACTTTCCACAGTAAAATTATGAAAGACATGGCATTACTCAATTCGTACATTTCAATACAGTGGATATTTTGCGTACTACTTTAACGAATGTTCTGTGATTTAGTCGAATATTAGGCCGAATACCGAATATGAAACGAATATTCAGCCCATCTCTAATTTTAAATGCAGAATGTAATAGACTTAAACAATTAATTACGCGACGTTAATATTGTTTAGAAACTTAACGTAGTGATGAAATTCTCTTTGTTTAGAACGTTAATTAGGTTATGATGATAATGATAACAATGAATTAAACACTATAAAAGATAGCTTGATCTCTGCGATATATGTCAAACTGACATTCCTAGGGTTGTCAGGATATAAAAAATTGTCGATAGAAATTATCGATGTTTCTTACTACATATTATCGATGCTAATGTAACATATAATAATTAGGTTTAATTTAATTACAAATGTTACTAAATTAAACGAATATTTTAAATATAAGATGTATTTATTCTCTTAAAGTAGTACACCCCAAATCCATATCTGAATCAGTTTCTGAATCGCTAGAACAATCTTGTACATTTATTATCAGCTCTTGTTCGCAAATATTATCAAATCGGACGTCCTGCTCCCAATCTTCTTCCATTAGTTTTCTGCATTTAGTTACCACCTTCTTCCAGTCTTCTGCAGATACATTTTCGATCGCACTTTTTAATAACTGCAACATTTTATTTGCCGTGAAAGGCGGTGTTGTGTTATATCTGGCAGCGTAACCTTATAAGAAAACATAATTTTAATAAGATTAATTAAACAGTACTTAATAATTAAAGTACCTATCTAACTGAAATTCAAGCAAAAAACCTTTGACTTGGGCCCAGATAAGCTCGATTGGATTATACTGGCAGTGGTACGGGGGTAGTCTTATGACGGTATGACCCTTTTCGTGGGCTATATCATCTAAGACATACGTTGGAGTACTAGGTTTGTGCAGACCAACGAGTCTTAATAATTCATTTTTAAGTATAGTTTCATTGGCCTCTATTCCTTTTTCTTGAAGCCATGCAATGATTTCTAATTTTCTGTTTGCCGAAGTTGGTGGTTTGTGCTTTTGGACCGAGTGATATGGGGCGTTATCCATAATAATGCAATGTGGCTCCTTTAAATTATCTAATAATTTTAAAAACCACTCCTTAAATTTTTCAAAATTCATTTCCTCGTGGTATTCAGTAGTTTTAGTTAATTTGAATGCCAATAGGCAATTAGGCACAAAACCAGATGACGTCCCAGCATGAGTGATGATTAATCTTTGACCTTTGCCTTCGGGTACTTTGGTGGTTGATTGTGCAGTATCATCGGTCCAAGCTTTGGATAAGGTATGATTGGCGTTTAGCCATGTCTCGTCTAGAAACACTACTTTGTCCCAATTTGTGATTTTTTGACTTTTCGGAGAAAATTCACTCGAGCAAGAGCAATGTCGGTTATTTCCATAATAATTTTTCTTTTGTCTCTTAATAGTTAATAGATAATCTCTTAATAGGTAGCTAACTAAAATAAAAGTAAATAAAAAGTAAAAATAAACGCGATAAAATCCGTAAAAGTAGTTTTAATCAAAACTCAACAAATTAACAAACAATAACAGCAATAGTAACAAAACCAAAGTAATGAGAACGGAAAACACGTAGCGTATACAAGGCGTCTGCACTCGTACTGAACAGAACATAGATTACTGACTACGTAGACAGAGAAACCTATAGACAAATTGACGCCTTCTTTCGCATTCGCACACGAAAAAGATAGATTTATGCATACGTCTTGCATAGAAATGAGATAGAGTAGTGTGATTGTTTGTCCCTTTCTCCGTGCCGGTTTTTTTGTTTAGCAAAGTCTACAGTTTGCTTTAAGGAGTTTACAAGTTGGTTTAAGTTAGAAAAAAGTATTTTGTGAGCTTAAGATTGATGAATCTTGTTCAGTTCAGTTCTTAGAACAATTAAAATGTTTATCTAAATGTGTTTAAAAGTTATAAAGATTATTCTATAACCTAAAAATTTGTTATCGTTCTTTCTCACTCAAGGCCACGCCGATCATTAGTCTATAGGTTTCTCAGTCTACGACTGACCATGTACTAGAGAGAAGAGAATGGAGGTTCATATCAAACAAGATGGCAGCACTAATTAGGTCAGCATGTCCATAAAGTATGACATTGACAGGTAATGTGATTTTACTGACAGCTGTCGCAGAGATCAAGCTATCTTTTATGAACCATAAATTCAATGTGATTCTTGTTTTTTTTTATACTTAGTGATGTTGTTTAGAAAACCTCAAAAAGTTTCGTAAGTTTGTAACATTAACCAAAACCGGCTACAATACTAGAATATTTCATACGTGGTAGATCCACGCTGCAGCTATATTATGGTTGTAGCACGATTGGGTCGGCTTGACCGGGGAAGGACCACGCTCTCACGGAATACCAGCGTAAAATAGCAGCTTAATACTGCTGTGTTTCGTATGGTGAGTATAGAGATCCGGAAACCCTTTTTTACTGGAAACGAGGCATTCCATCTTAGTCCTCAAGGGTGACAACGTTTCTGCCGGGGCTGCGGGCTATTCGAAAGAGATACCGCGGCTCCGGAACGTAAGGGCACTGAAGGAACACGGATGGTTTTTAGTCAGTAAAAGTCTGACACTCCCTTACGCTCCACCCAGAGCGAAAGGGGTCATTAGATGATTTTCCATCCGCAAAAAAAAAAAAAAAAAAAAGGGTGACAACGTTTATTTTCGATTAAGAGTCAAAACGCATCTGCTTAATCGAAAATAAACTTAACAGAAAAAATACCTAAATTAAGTCCAATAAAACCCTTCACCATTAACAAAAATCAACTCCTGAATAAAGATTTCAATTAAATACTATCCAGAAACAAAAGCAACCATTCGTTTACTGTATATCGTACTAGGTCGTTATATTTCAGCTTATGGTAAATCGACCTATACTGTACTTGCCATACATGTATGGCCTCCTGTGGGGAATATTTAGGGAAGTCATTGAGTTTTAGTCTTTACTTTTACTTTATTTTAGTCATAACATGGAAATTCTATTAGAGAGTAATTCTAAAGAAGATGTCTGCTGTTATCACCGACCGTCTAACTCTCTATTTAATCGGAAATTAACATTGACAGCAGAAAAAACAGTCAAAAAGAGAAAAAAACTATTAAAACAGCATCTAAATTTTCAAGTATTCGATGTGAAGCTTTTCCTTATATATGTGTTTCGATGCGGTATCGGTATATATAGGGACAATGACAATAATTTTAAACCCGAATATGCATCGCCCCTTCTATAACCACTGATTCAGCAGATAATATGAAGTACCATAACCGAGATAATAAAAGTAAAAAAAAATGTAACAGCCCATTTAGGTCCCACTGCTGGGCACTGCAAGCTAGTGTCTGCCGCGCTGCCCTTAGACATGCAGGTTTCCTCACGATGCCCCACTTAATCGCAATAATATTTTTTAATAGAATTTGGGTGTCAAACGAGCACACAGTCCACCTGATGGTAAGTGGATGCTGTGGCCCATAGACATCTACATTTTTCTTTTGAGAGTTAAAATGCAGATGTGTTTGCCTTGAGGGCTAAGATGAAATGCCTTATTTCCAGTAAAAAGGGTTTCCGGTTCTCTACACTTACCATACGAAACACAGCAGCATTGAACTGCTATTTTACGCTGGTATTCTGTGAGAGGGTAGTACTTTCCCGGTCGAGCTGAATCATTCGTACTATAACCATAATATTTCATTGGTGCCGGCGGGGATCGAACCCTGGTTGCTTGGGTACTGTGAAATTCATAGCGAGCGCTTAGCCCATGAGCTACCACGACTCCGAGATAATAGCACTTTTCAAAATTCTTAACAACCCATTATAAACTAAGGATTGAACGGGATTACTATTCAACTCATGGCACCAGCTCTTTTGACGATAAATCGAGTACAACGTAATCCTACTGAAAATGATGCGCTTACGCAACTCAGTCCAGCGCATCTGTGCAGCGTTTGTTGTACAAAACGGTCACGTAATGTTGACTAACAAGATGCGTAGGTTACATGCAAATGGGTTACCTGTGGCAACACCGCTCTGTTATATTGTTGCGCTTAAAACTAAAACTCGTTCGGGCACAATATATGAACTCTACATACCTATGAGCCGTAGCTCAGAGCACATATGCCTACCTTAAAATTTCAGTTTAGCAAACCAAGTTCGATCCCTGCTAACACTGATGAAATTCTTATTGCAAGTGCTAATTTATAACGATGGTGTAGGACAAGATTGTGAGAAAACCTGTGTATGTGAAGTTAAAAACTATTTTGGGAACATGTAAATTACACCAGAGTGTAGCACACCGGACTTTTCTTTGCTCAAAAACCTTTCTCAGACATATGAGGAGGGCAGATAGGCTGTATCTTTGCTTACATTTTACATTATCGAATTGTAAGTTATATGTTTATAATGATATTCCACTAAATAAAATTTTGATTCTTTATTTTTCCTTTTTGTAATAAAATCAAAAATTATTTTAAGAATAAGTTTGAAGAGGTGATACAGTTTTAAAAATTTCCTAGCAGATTATTTTAAGTTTGTAAAAGATACACCACGTAAGAAAATCTATGACTCATTTCTTCGTTTGGATGCCGTAAGAGTCGACTTTGGAAAGTCCAGTAAGTTCCAGTGGCTTCATTAATAATATACTCATTTACGCCTGATGTAAAATACTAAGATCGGGGAGCGGCGTCAAAAGTGGAAGACGTCTGGCGTCAAGTGTGCTTGACTTCTGGCACTGCGAGTGCCAGTGAGCCTGCCTACGCTAGGTGATCAGGAGTCAGGACGAATTCTTCTTATTCTACAACTACTCTACCATACAACGAGTGTGGCCCATGTCCTAGCATTAGACTCAAGAAGAATAAAGAAGAAGTATAATGATTTCTTATATTTACGCGAACATTGCACATGATTAAAACTACTTTTACGGATTTTATCGCGTTTATTTTTTCTTACTTTTTATTTTTATTTTTAATTCCCGACGTTTCGGGCGCTTTCCAGCACCCATGGTCACGGGGGACTGAGATGACTGACGTCCCGATGTCATTGTTAAACCCGGAGTACCTTCAGCTTTTTTAATTATTGTTTATGGTCCGATCTATGCAAAATGAACTGACTATGTCCTGAGGTCTTGCAGTGGTATGCTTGGGTTTAGTTTTAATTTTATTGATTATAGGATCCCAAGCAGGTGGTAGTACCCAGCCTCCTTCTCTATTGAAATTAGGATGTTTTTTTTAAGGCTATTGCTATTGAGGCTATTGAAATTAAAAAACATCCTAATTTCAATAGAGAAGGAGGCTGAGTACTACCACCTGCTTGGGATCCTATAATCAATAAAATTAAAACTAAACCCAAGCATACCACTGCAAGACCTCAGGACATAGTCAGTTCATTTTGCATAGATCGGACCATAAACAATAATTAAAAAAGCTGAAGGTACTCCGGGTTTAACAATGACATCGGGACGTCAGTCATCTCAGTCCCCCGTGACCATGGGTGCTGGAAAGCGCCCGAAACGTCGGGAATTAAAAATAAAAATAAAAAGTAAGAAAAAATAAACGCGATAAAATCCGTAAAAGTAGTTTTAATCAAAAGAAGAAGTATTTAGAAAACCAAGTATATTTTCGTAGTCGCACTTGAAAAATGGATATAGGTAAAAAAAAAACCCTAAAAGCATTTTGTTTTCTATGTGAAATTTATTTATCCAAAATAAATATTTCTTAAAAAAGATCGATCGTGTTACGTTAAAGTCCCTTGAGCTCAAGTAACGTGGCGCATGAACAGATGTCGACCACCGGACACGGGCCAAATGTGGTAGCCGATGTGGAGCGATGTCAGCTTATGCGGCTATTTTGCATGCTTGCACCTAAAATGGGAAGTGAGCACGGGCGCCTGTCAAAGCTATATAGGGTTCTCTGTGGCTGGACTTAATCGATGACGCGAAAGTTCGATAAGGGCATTGATTTATATGAAATTTTATAGTCAAATTGGGCATTTTTTTATTAATTAAATGTAGTTAATAAAACTTTAGCGGTGGTGTAACGGTCTGTATGTCCAATAGCGACAGTGTAGCAAACAGTTAAACAACATAATGGCTGCGTTTGGCAGAAAAAAGCGCTAGGAAGCGCTTGTAAGCAAAATGGCGATCGTAAGCGGTAAGCTCTGTCAAATCGTAAGTAGCTACTTTCCTCTAGGACACGAAGTTAGCTTTAACCGGGGAATTAACCTAATTTAAATATATGTTTGTAAAGTATTCATATTAAAAACTTACCAATCATGATTTTTTTAATAACATGTATAATATATTTATTCATGTCATTATATTACTTGAAACTAATACTGCACAAAACAACTTATAAACTCTACTTCAAAATAAACAAATTAAATAAGCAAAATGGCGGATTGTGTTAGTGCTACTGAAGTTAGCAAACGTGTCCTGGCCGAAAACTGTTTAGTTTCGCCATTTCGCTTACAAGCGCTTCCTAGCGCTTTTTTCTGCCAAACGCAGCCTATATCGTCTCCTCTAGTTACTAAGCTGCCACGTTGGTCAACAACCTCAGTTTTGCTGTCGTCCATTTCTCTGTTATAGATTCCCTATGTCGCCTCTCATGACACCTACAGGATGATATGGGGTAGTGGATATTCCTATACTGTCACTAGTGACTACACAGTTAATAGATTTTACGTAATGCTACTAATTTTACTAAGTGCTTTAGCAGAGCTTGTACTGTCCTTTCTGGTAGGTGGCGTGATATGTCGTAGTTCGAACTCCGAATTCACTCCGTATTTTACTACAGTGTACATATAAAATTTACTCACATCTCGACAACAGTCACCTAAAGCGTCTAACGTCAAATTTTCTTTTTTGATACTTAACCAACATGTGTAATGAGTATGAAGCATTGTTGTCCAAAAATATAGAATTCGTGTTAACTAAATCGCTACATATTGAATCCTAGCACAGCCAAGAACCCAAGAACTATCGTCTCCACTAAGCTACTACTGTATCAATTTGACCTTAATCAGTCAATTAGTTTTGAAGTTTGTTCAAAAATTACACGACCACAGACGCACATACGGTTATCTCTTTATATAAAAATCAGTTGTAAAACTCGAAAACGGATCGATCGATTTTGAAGAATTTTTTTGTGTGTATATAATTGGGCAAAGAGCTGGCTTAGATTCACATTTGGACCCGTTAGCTGGCCTGTAGTCGTGTATCATATAAACATTTAAAGTCCTTCAGAAATTAGGAGTATGACTTGTTTTAACTGAATTATAATTACCTAGTTTATTCCTTGACACTTATGAGTCATGGTCACGTAAGATATAAAAAAATTGACTCCATTGTTATTCTAGTGGTTGTTAGCGCAACCTTTGATCTTTTGGTGTGGTGAGTTCAAATCCTGAGTTTGGCTAAATCAGTTTTGGTAATTTTTTTGTTAATAAATTCTGAGAAGCAGCCCGAAGTCAGAAAGTTGTCATTGTTTCACTCCAGTACCTCGGGAAGCACTCGGAAATCCATTGATCCTGCACCTGGTCTTTCTCCGGTCGCGTCGGATTGCCGTCCCATCGGGCTATAGGATTGAGACACGTGGACAATATAACTCCTGTCCTGCTAAGATGGCCAGTCTCCTCTGAGACTGGCGACCGTGACTGAAATCCGGTCTGGAACCATTATTTTATATAATTTGTAAGTATGATATCATCCGGGCGGACCGCTGCGCTGTATTGTATAAACATTTGAAGTCCTTGAGAAATTAGGAGTATGACATTTGTTTTAACTGAATTATAATTACCTAATTACTTATTTTCTTTATACTTACTGGCAATTTATTAATATTTATAAATCGGTGATATATAGCCTCCATAGCTCAGGGGTTAGAGCACTGGTCTTGTAAACCAGGGGTCGAGAGTTCAAATCTCTCTGGAGGCATGTCTTGTATTATTAAGCAAACAGTTTCGTAATTATAATTTTTTTTATAATTTCAACTTATTGAAACTGGTTTTCAATCGCTAGTTCAAACGGTTCTAGTATCTACGTCGTGGCGGACTCTAAACAGAAATTACAGCCTCTAATATCAGATCTCTAACCAGTGGGACATTTATTGGTTGTTATCCACAGAAATCTAAATAATATTTAGATTTCTGTGATTGTTGCTAGGCGGACCTTTTCACGAAGGCGGACATGGCCTGTTTTTTTACGGTGTATCGTTTATTACGGTTGAAGTAGTTTGTTGGTAACCACTTAAAGTTGCAATTAATAAACTCAGTTGTTAAACGCAACGTTAACGTTGCGACGATCGTTAAAAAATGATATTTTAATTGCGTAGTGATTGTGACAGTATTTTGTATTAAAGTAATTTTTTTATTTAATCAGAGTGACAAACGAATACACAGTCCACCTGATGGTAAGTGGATGCTGTCGTTAGTTAAGAATCAAAATGCAGATGCATTTTCACCCCTGAGGACTAAGATGGGACGCCTCGTATTCAGTAAAAAAGATCTCCGGTTCTCTACATTCAGCATACGAAACACAGCAGCATTAAGCTGCTAATTTACGCTGCTATTCTGTGGGAGCGTGGTCTGTTTATTACTTTAAATTAGATTTATATTTGGAATACGCAAAACGAATGCAATCCATATTGATATTGAAGTAATAAAAAAAGATTTTTTAAATAAGCATGAAGAAGTAAAATTTTCAATAAATAAAAAAAATCCTTATTTAATTTACGCCATAACTTAAAGTTATTGTAGTTTATTATTCTTTTCACATTTTTTATTATATTATTTTCCTAGTACTGAACATTGTTTATTTAATAGTTGTTTCTTTATGATAATGATAATCATAAGAGCTGTATAGGAGTGTGTAATATTGCTAATAGATACGTAGCCTCCATAGCTCAGGGGTTAGAGCACTGGTCTTGTAAACCAGGGGTCGAGAGTTCAAATCTCTCTGGAGGCATTGACAATTGTTTTGTTTAAAACTTATAATAATTATGCAATAAGCGCCGCGCCGTTGTACGAAATTGATTGATGTTTGACATAATTACATACTGAAATAAGAATAATATGTATATACTACATATGTACTACAAATTACTTCAATGGTTTTTTTACCATTTTAAAATTCATCACTAAATTGAATTGTTACGTTCCTAATAGTATACATAAGCATTGCATGCTTATAAATACTCTAAGTTAAATCATATTTAAATACCTCTTTCGCTACTTACGTTTGATTGGATTTTTGTGCACGAAAATATTTAATTTACGATAGGTATTTGATGGTTTTAACGTCTTTTATATTCGGGGTTTATCATAACTATTTATACCATAACTAATTTATTCACAAAAATTTGCTAAATAACAAGGAGCACTTCGAAAAGCAACTTAATAAAAACTAACTACATTGCGACATACTAAGATCGACTAAAATATTTACTATAATAAAAGTGACCATATTAACCGGATGACCATATTACCCTCCCGTCCTATACTAATATACCTATATAGCGTGTACCTAATTGCGGTGCAAGTAAATCTACCATCCTATAGTGTCAGTGTCCTAAGAGGCCAGATGAAAACATTGCAGGAGATGAACAACAGTATCTTTTATATAACAGCTCAAAATTATAATAAACTTTTGTGTTTAGCCAACTTGGCGTTTGCCAAGCCGCCTGGCGAGCGCAGCAACTTTGACAATAGTAAATCTACGGGGGAGGGGGAGGCCTATGTTAGACCGTGGACTTTAATATGCTGTAATGATGATGATAATGATGATACGATTGCGTGGCGTTGTGATAGACGATTATCTACCACAGTGCCGCGAGCTGAAAGTTTGAATTTCCAATCCAAGCTAAAATTTGGGAAACTTAAAAAAGTTAAAGTTACAGCATATATACGTCCCACTGCTGGGCACAGGCCTCTTCTCATTACTGAGAGAGAGTTTTAAGAGCTGTGGTAACTCAGATGGTTAGCGCTCGCTGTAGATTTCACGGCACGCAAGAAACCCGGGTTCGATTCCCGCCAGCACCAATGAAATTGTGAATTGCAATTTTAAGTGCTGATTTACCACGTGCTCGGCGGTAAAGGAAAACATTGTGAGGAAACCTGAATGTCAGAGAAATAAAAGAAAATATCAAAGAGTTGTGAACCTCGCCAACACGCAGCGCTGCTAACACTTCCTTGCCCTAAGATTTGTGCAAAAACACAAAATTGTTGGTATTCTGATATAGTTGATCTGAGATTGTCATCGAGCGCCTTCACAACGAAAATTAGAGAATGGTAAAACCTCGATTCAGTATTTTATAACTGCAGCAAGAAGGATACATTTGCTATAACGCCTGCAAAATATTCTCGTCGTGAAATCTTTGCAGGTGCGGTCATGGCAAGTGACACGGTCATGGCAAAAAAAAAATGTGACCAGGGAATAAACGGTCAAGAGTTCATTGTACCTTACTTATTCACATAAATAATATTTTATTGCATTTGCCGATACGGTTGTGAAATGGTACGATGTAGGGGCTTAAAAGAATTAGTGCCAGCCACCAAGTATACTTGCGTTGAAAAAAATCCGCTTACTACCCATTTTCAAGCCTACTGGTAGGTCAATTGCGACAGTCAGTAGACGAGTGTGTGCTTCTATGTATTTAATGTACGTTTTCATGCTGGACAGTTTTTCAACGGTAATATTCAACTATAAAGTACTAAAATTCATACATTCATGTTAAATTTGCTACTCAAACGGTTAAAGTTGCAATTGGGAAGTAATGTCGATGTTTTTCTTAATAATATTTTGCATGAATTTGCTGGCAACACTTATCTATGATTAAAAATAAGTTGAGTGTGGGTGCACGCCTGTCTACCAACACCATCAAATTCCTTTTTAGTGTCTATTTGTAATTTAGCGTGTTTTTTTTTTTCGGTTATAAGAAAATGGAATCTAATTTAACGATCATGACGATATCATGCGGGACGAAAAAGTTACTCTTGCGAAAGAATGCACACAATGTTTACACACATTCTGTTTACGTTATTGCTGCAATTTAATTTTATCTATTTTTTAAATCTATGATTTTAAGTAACTATAGCAAAACGTAGATATCTGCTATAAACATCAAAATAAAAAGATAACAGATTAATGCGTTGCCCCTCTAGGGAATAAAAGTTGCCTGGCCACCTGTAATTATTATTCCAACCGGAACTGAGCAGTACTAGGTACACTGCCGCTTAGCGGGCAGAAATAGCTATGAGGATAGTATAGTTATTCTGTTTCACGATGAAGGTTTCGCCTTGATTGTAGTAGTGACGTGTACCGACAGGCGCGTTTGTGTGTGTAACTGTGATTCGTTCGACTCGCGATCGTGAAGACTGAGCGCTCCCGGCGCCTACGCACACTAACACGATGTGTATGTGCACTGCTAACAACAACCAAAGTCAAAACTTCATCGTAAAACAGAATAACTATACCAATCCAGACGGACTCCTAGGTAGGTAGTAAATGGGAGTATAAAATATCTAATGAAACTAATAAAGAAATCATAAAATATATTATTTCCCTTTATCGTTTACGGTCTGCAAGGGATTAAAATTCTTTACCAGCGACAATCTTCTTTTTGTATAAGAGAGAACCAACGATCATGCGGCTCACCTGTTATATGACTACCGCGACCTATGAACCACTGCAACATCAGGGAAATTTCAGGTGCGTTGCCAGCCTTTTAAAAAAGAGTGGGCTCATTTTCTTAAAGTCCCTGAGTTGTATCGGTTCGGAAAAATCGTTTGTAACCGGGCCCGTTTTTTTGAACGTTACTCCCCCACACTAGGATCTCCTGTATAGTGAAGACAGTTTGTATACATAAATTGCACAAGGACAAATATCGAGCTTCAAGATACTATAAGTTCATACCGCGTAGATCGGAATAAAAATTAATAATTTTGATCTGGAGGTAGCCGTGGTTAACTATGATATTGGGACGCCGAACTGTACTGCTGCTGTAAAGTGCTCGATACATCGGTCATATAAAATAATATACGCGATAAAATTCGTAAAAACTAGTTTTATTTAAATGTGTAGTGTTCGCGTAAATATAAGAAATCATTACAAATATCCAGACTTGGCACAATTATGTGTAGGCCATAAAAATACTCGGACCGTGTGGGATTCCGTGTTCCAGTGTTACGGGGCCTATAAGCCGGCGATTCTACAAAGAATTTATGCGAGCAAGAAAACTTCTGGTAAATAGCAAATCATCCAGATGATGGATGCTGTCGCGAGTTATTAGGTGATGTGTGATGGTAAAAATTAGCGGTTGGATTTAGTCAGAACAACTCCTCTGAGCACTCCCCGTGGTATATGTGATAGTATACGCAAAGGGATACAATATTAAGCTGCTATTTTACGATAAATACCATCTTTCTTATTCTTCATTTCTCTACACACACCATACGAAAATCAGGTATGTTTTTCGTATGGTGTGTGTAGATCCGGAGAGAGATTTTTACTGGAAACGAGGCATTCCATTTTAGTCCTCATGGGTGACAATCCATCGGATGGACTGTGTGCTCGTTTGTCACCCTTATTCTATTAAAAAAAAATCTCTTCGCAGCGTCAGTGAGTTAAGCCAATCGACGGCTTCAGGGCGCTCTGCGCTGAATGCGTCAAACGGAAGGAGTTAACACTGGGGTACCCAGTCAGAAATGAGAATAATACTCTACGTGAGGCAAACTTGCACCTTGTAAAGTTGCAAGCGGTGTGCTGACGTTAAAAACAATCTTTTCAGACACTAACTACAATTCAATTGTGGTATTTTTGTCAAACATTGATGATAAAAAGTTGTTATTAGGAATCAAAATAAAATATACGGTGGTATTTTGTTTTGTATGCCGAATATTTTCTTTTTTTTTTTATTAAAAGACACTCAGATGCTGTGAAACTTTCATCCAGTAAACCCTTTGGCTACGATAAAATAGTCACAACTATCGTACGAAATTCAGCTGTTGATCGATCCGGTACAGAAATTGGCGATCATTATAGTCACCAGTTACAGCCGGCGCCCGCGCACCGCCGCCGGCACTGCATACCGCAAACCGATAATTTACTGTAACCTACCGGTAATGTTCTTGTTACTTTTTACATTTATTTTAAGGCCGCATATCGGGCCTTAATTGGTACAGCATGTGGGCGTCTGAGACGTCACGCGTTACCCGCATACGAATAACTGTACCCCTTTTTTGTTTTAATCTACCTAGTTATTTTTCAACATCGTGCGTTAAGAATTAAGCGAATAATTTGCATGTACATACAAGACATGTAGGCCAGAATTATTTATTTTATTTTGTTTCGGAAAAAGCCTTCAAAACCTTTTTTTAAAGTAAGTAGTTTGTATATTATCATAATTGTATCGGTGAAACGTTGCATTGTAATTGGAACATTGAAAATAGGGCTGACATTTAAGCCGAAATTACATTACTATGAAAAAGTTACGAACACGATGCAATGGTACTTTCCTATTACATTAATATATTATTTTTGTCAATAAAATTCAATGTAATATATAAATAAGGATATTTTTATGTGACACTATGTGTGTGTGTGTGGGGGGGGGTGGGGGGGGGGGGTGACTACGCCAAATGTAAGGACTTGTTTGGGTGTTCTTTCGGGGCGAACGCAGATTAAAATTAGAGCATAGGTCTATAAGATTTTCCACCTTTTTAATTGTAAACATTTACACGCCTTTACACGTCTTGCTGCTGGGCACAGACCTCCTCTTATTAATGAGAGGGTTTTATGTCAAGGAAATGTCTACCGCGCTGCTCTTGCTGTTTTGGCGAACCTCACTCCTCCCTTCACATGTCCTCCACCTCATATGTCTTCCAAAAATATTTTTTACTTATTTCTCAGACATGCAAGTTTTTTCACGATGTTTTCCTTCACTGCTGAGCTCGTGGTAAATCTGCATTTAAAATTTCAATTAACAATTTCAATATTGCCGGCGGGGAGCGAACCCGGGTTGCTCGCGTACTGTGAAATTTACAGCGAGCGTGTAGCCTCTGAGCTACACAGCTCACGCCCTTTTTAATTGATTATTTTGTAATTATTATATTAAATTAGTTTCAAATCATATGATGTAGACATATTAAAGTATAACTCACGCCATGTGTGTCTGCCAAGAAGTAGTGCACACGAATTGCTTTACACCGGTTTGAACGGAGTGTGGGTGCCGGTGAAATCATAGGCACTTAAGACGTTTCATCGTCTCGTCTTAGGATGCAATGCGAGTTGAGTCTTAGGCCCGGTTAAAATTTTGAGAAGTGACAAGTGCGAGTGGCAAGTGCAACTGACAAATGATAAGTGCTTAATGCGTGTGAACAGGCAGTGACTCTTTTCTCACTTGGTACTTCTCACTTGCCACTCGCACTTGGCTCAAAATGTAAACCCGGCCTTATTCAAGTATGAGTAGATCATAAATTATATTATTACTGTTGGTATAGAGGACAGCAGGGGTGCTAGACTCGCATAACTTTGGGAACCACTGGCCAACAATTTTATAATATGTATAAATACGATTCTGGATATTTCATATATGAATTTAACTAGTTACTACAGTTATAGCGTGCATATACATATCATGCGTCTACTAAAGGCTCAATCAAGTGTTTGTCACATTGAATGTGGGTCATTTAAAAGCCGTGATTGTTGGCCAACCATATATGGAGAGTGACTTTCATAATTGCCATATTTGGCTGACGAATTGAAAACAACACTATGGTGATTAAGGCTAAGAAGATTCTAAACTAACTCAAATAAAATAAATCAAAATGAATATCCCTTTTTATTTTTAGTTCGTTATTCACCTGTTGGTTTTAAATTGTCTGTGATTTTAAAACTTCTAAGTTGGGGGATCCCGTCGCTACGTTTGCACTCGCACTTTAAGCGCTGAGTACTTTTGTTTACATAGATCTGCATATGCGACGTTACCTGTGTGTATTATACTACTATTCGACTTCATGGGTTCTAATTTTTTTGCGCGTAACCCTAATAAAAATAAAATAAAAGAAGTATAAGTTACTCATAACATTGGCTATCTGCCAGTGAAAATTCCGTCAAAGTCAAACCAGCCTTTTCGGAGATTAGCCCAAACAGATAGACAAAAATTTTAATAATTGTTTTTTTTTTTAATTATAAGTACGGTATATAATTTTTCACATGCGTTTAGTAAAAAGCTGTTATTTTAACATTATTAAACAAACATTTTTATTTTATTTATTTGTATAGACGTATTTTAAAAGAAAGACCTGTTCTGGTGACGAGATCGCTGGATGAAACGGCAATATGCCTGAGTGAAGTCAATAATCGGACAAAATGGAGACGTATGCTGATAAGGGATTGGATTTACAGAGTGTGTGTAAAATATTAAGTAGTGGACCCTGACATAATAAATAGAAATATACACTACGGCTCTTACAAAATAGATAAAGCAGAAAAAATATATGTTATAATATTATTTACGTGGACGGGGTATTTTTATAGCAATCGTGTTATGGCAGCAGCACGAATGTGTCGGAGGCGGAGAAGACCACTCTCGTACAGAATACCAACGTGAAACAACAGCACAATAGCGCTGTGCTTCGTTTGGTGAGTGACGGAATCCACAGACCCTATTTCCAAGTGTGGTATTTTTATAAAAATACATTTGTACCATTTGTTGGCATCCAGATACAAAAGAACTGACAGGCCTGGTGGTAAGTGGCAAACAAAGTAGGCTATTGCAATTGCGTAGCAATTACATTAGCTTTTCATACTCTTCACACCAGAACACAGTGCAAGTACTACAGTTTGGTCGCGGAAATAGGTTAATTCGTACCCAGTTCGGAGAACTGATTTAAATTCAAAAATATCGTGACAGTTGATCTCAGTATATTTGATTTCTGTAAAAATATCATAAACACTCACCCCTGTCATCCAGAGGGGTTGGCAGAGATCACAGACTTCCATTTGGCACGATCCTGACACACCTCTCTCGCCTCCTCCACATCCATATACATACGCATACATGGGTACTCTTAATTTGGTCCGTTTTCAATATATCGCCAATTTGGTCGCTAAACTTTCGCCTAGGACTTCCCTTTCCGACTCTTCCGTTCACTTCTGCACAAATATAATAACCAGAAAGAAAATAAATAGTAATTTATGTTTTAAATATATTGTATTTTTTATTTATAACTTTCTATCCATCACACTATTCCGTCTCATGGGTGTCGGTTAAGAGGCGACTATACGAAATATCAAAAAGACGACCTGCTAACCGTGGTGATTATGCTATATAATTATACTTCATACAAAGAAGAGGTCTAGTCGTAGATTTTAACGGCCTAATAAGGAAAGAAGAAGTTATCTCATATATTCACTGTGAATTTCTACTGCATCGCAGAGCGTTTTGCCTGGATAAATTACGCAATATTATTTTTAAGTATATTATTTATGAGTACCACCACTACACGGTGGAATACCCGCCATAATTACCCGTGTAAAATAGTAGCTTATTACTCTTTACTTTTCCAAGTCCACAGGAGTGACAACGCATTTGCATTTTGATTCCCAACTGAGGATATATGTAGGTGGTTATAAACTAAAGCGACCACTGACCATCAGGTAGATTGGGTTGTCTTCACTCTGTACCCTTACTTAAAAAAATACATCATACCTGAAAAGGAAAACATAATAAAAGTCTTTCTGAAATATTGAGGATATGATATGTTCGTAAAGCTGCACAGCTGCAACGTGACTGTTCTTTCTCTGCTCCCGTTCTCTCTTAATATCTATTAACAATAAACCAAGAATAAATAATTCCTTCTAAAATACAAATGGAATATCATTGAGCTATTACGTACTACGTACTAGAGGCGACACTGCATTCAGCTACTCTGTTCCACTCAACTGCGGTGCATACACCGCACTTTAATCAGTTACTCGCTAGGCGCTTGTAGGGTTGACACGTGTTGTATTGATTTAAAAAAAATCTCTTGATAAAAATATGCCGTCGTGTGTACTTAGATATTGCACAAATAATTCTAAGTACAAATGTCAGTAAAAACCATAGGAATTACTTTCATCGGTTAATAAGATAGTTAATAAAAAAAAGTATTATAGATTAATAATAAAACAAATTATTCCTAAGACGCCATCTCGTGTCATGGAATATAGACTATGAAATTAATATGTTCAGATGCGACATTTCTGTGTGTACTTAAGTTTAGGATGAATATATTAGTATACACATTTTTTTTAGTAGAAACATATAATAAATTATTATAATTAGGCCAAATTTTTCGTGTTTAAATCTGCCTATCATTCTTTTATTTTATTTTTAGGTTTACACATCAAAGTCAAAGTGGTATAAATTCGTCCATTTTTAACTCTCGCGTGCCCAGCATTTATGAACGACTCTTATTCTAATTCACATAAACATATTTGTAATTTATATGTTATGTTAATAAGTTTTGTTAAACATACATTTAGTATGTTTTTTATATTTGACATAGATAACTTTTAAAATATTCAGATAAAAATATCATTAAAATGTAATTGTGATATAATATTATGTAATAGTATATTAAATAAGCAAATATAGTATACAAAATATATGACAAAATTTAAATATTGTTCTCGATATAATTTACCTATTTAACAATACAATCTAATATTACCTACGGATCATTCTACCTATGTTTATTCTATGATAAAAAAACAACCGCGCGAACACAGAGTAGCGCACATTTTTTGTTTGAGATAGCTGTTCTAGTACGTAAGTACATATTACTTCAATGTGGAATACTCATTTATATTAGGTAGTTGAAAATTATTATATTATTTAATATGTGCATAATATAAAATATGTATATTAAATGACTACAAAATAAATAAAAGTTATAAATCAAATAAATACAAATTAATCTAAAGTTCGTTCATCACGTAAACGTACAAAATGAAGTTAAAAAATATGTTGTGAAGAATCAACCTAAATTTATTGAAGTAAAAAATTGGAAAGAAAATCAAACTGCCACTTTTGGTGGAATGTTCTAGAAAGGATTTCCAGGGTTATGTTAGGGGTGTAGCATCATCGCCCTGATTAAAAGTGACAAACAAATTAAAATTTTAAATTCATTAATCATCATAATCAGTCTGCAGCACTCCACTGCTGGGCATAAGCTTCTCCCAATGTGCACGTCATAGTCGTAGCCTGACCTCCTGCTTCACCTCTGCACGCTCTGTCGCTGCATCAATCCAGGGAGCGTCCCACTTATCTAAGCGCCGTCTCCACTCAATACGTTTACTCCAACGGTTGCCACTTCAGCTTGCAAACACGGTAGGTAATATGTCGGAAATACGTTAATCCATATTTTATACATAACAATAAATACAATTTTTGTGACAAATAAGGAGTATTTATCATATAAGGACAATAACTATTAATAAAAATTTTAATTGTTTTTTTTTATTTCGCATCGAAACGGATGCATAATCCTATATATATAATCGGAATCTCGGAAACAGCTCCAACGATTTTCATAAAATTTTGTGTCCAGGGGGCAATAAATCGATCTAGCTAGGATTCATTTTTAGAAAATGTCGTTATATCCGTGTTTTCAAACAGTGAAAAACTGCTACAATATCGTTAGAATAAGAAGGGAAATTTTGACAGCTCGTTATTAATTATAATAATTAGCTCAAATGGGATATCAGGCGATCACGAAATCGTAGTACCCTGGTTCGAGTCCTGTCTTCAGTCCGACTTATTTTCATTTTTTTCAAGTTCCCTTATTTTTTAAGAAAATCTATTATTTCGACTCCTTTTTTAGTATTTTTTTAAAAACACGAAAATTTAAATTAAACTAATTGCACTTATGATTATTTATTCAAATAAAATTTAAAAAAATACCTTAATTTTTTAAATAAAAATAAGATTTAAAAAAAATACCGGGCAAAGCTCGGTCAACCAGGTACTTATTGTTATTCTTCACATAAATAGTTTACAGTCTAGGTTTAAAGTTAGGTAAAATACCAATCATTCAAGCTGACGTTGTTTTAATGAACAGTGAGTCATCCCACTTAAACTGTCAACTTTTTTTAAAGAAAATCATATGCCTTATATGATGTTTACGATAACGGAACGTGATGAGATTCTCTTTCACATGAAAAACGTTAAAATATGTAATTGTACCGTTAAATGTTTTAAAGAGTAAATTATTTATCCTAATTATAACAGTGTAGCAGTCGTCATTGTAACATAACAGGAAGAATGAAGTCAATTTAATGAGGAAGTAATTAGTAACATTATGTTCGCTGTCAGTAGCTACTAGCACGTTTGAATAAATGACTTGTCTCTCTTATATAAAGTATTTTATATCGAGATGGTAATTAAGAACTGTTTTGATAGATAAAACGATAAAGAGAATTATAGTGCAAGTGTATGTGCGCAAATACGTTTTATTTGGAATGACCTGGAATTTATGGTCATTCGGTTAATATGATCACTTTCTTATAACTCACAAACTTTTGTTTGCATAGATAGCTAAGTGATAAGATAGCACCTTATCAGTCAATCAAATAATAATAAAGGGTGAAAAGGGCGATGCTTTATCGACGCCATTTTGACAGTTGGTATTATCATAATATATATAAATATAAACGTGACGTTTGTCCGCGATGGACTCCTAAGCTACTTAACCAATTTTAATCAAATTTGCACACCGTGTGCAGTTTGGTCCAACTTGAGAGATAGGATAGTTTTTTTGTTTTGTAGTAGTTTGCCAATGAGTGACCCACAACTTTTTCTTGCGAATTTAAGGATTTTTAACAGGACATGACAAAGGGTCGAACATAGTCGAAAGGGAAAAGGCCAGAACAACGTCTGCCTGGCAAGCTAGTAGTAATTATATTAGTCGATTTTAGTATGGTGTATTGTAGTTTTTTTTAAGTAGATTTTTCGAAGTATTCCCAATTATTGCTAAAGCTTGTATGCTATTTTTTCTTAATATATTAGTTATAGTATACGACTTTGTGTTTTTACCTCCGTTCTTCTCCTAGTTTTGGTTTTATAGGACGGTAAAAATTAAGGTGACCATGTTACCCTCACGACGTTACTAGGTCAACGAAGCATTCAATAATAATATATAAGTTTAAAAGTGAAAAGTTGTTATAATCTATTCTATAAGTTTAAAGTCAGCTGCATACAAACCTCCTCCTATGTTTAAAGGGCTATGGAGCACCTTGTACATTGCACTGTCACCAAGTGGTTTACAGTAGTACCTTTTTAATATTAAAGATTGAATCATCTTTGCTCACCTTTTTTTATAGAATAAGGGAAACCAGCACACAGTCCACCTGATGGTAAGTAGAGGCGGTGGCCCATAGACATCTACATTTATCCTCTATTAAGAATCAAAACGCAGATGCGTTATCACACCTGAGGTTAGTCCTCATGATGGAATGCCTCGTTTCCAGTAAAAAATTGTGTTGTTTTTGATTCAGTTTAGTATAAAAACTTCGCCACAACTGGGTCTATATTCAACCTCTAGGGCATTGAATAAAAATATATAAATAACACATGTTATTTTCACATCTACAGGTGTACGTGTACTTTACCTTAAGTTTTACCTTTGTTATTTTAAATATATTGCCCCTTCAGCCTTCTACATACCTTTTCTCTGAATCAAGATCGCGTAGGCCCAAAAGTACATTGAAATTGCTGAATATATTTCTCTGAACAATATCAACATAAGGTGGTGTCCCACGCTAATCTTCCAGTCATAAAACATCGGTCACATTATTTGCTCCAGTTGCAGCCTGTACCGGTATATCAGGCTCAATAATTGACGGCTTCGATAGCCTGTTCTGACTTGCAATTAATTTAACTTGACTTTGTACGTACCTCATTTTGCTACTGGACTATCTCTTGAAGGGACAGATAATAAAAGCTTAATTTTACAAAGTACTGGCGATTGGCATTACTGCTTTTTTATAAGAATTTATTGATTATAATCTTATAAAACCAGTGTGGCCGGTAACTACACCATTCACTTAATGTCATATTCTGAATAATTACAAATATTAAATATTGTATATATTATTAATATATTTTATAATATTATTTTTAATAATATTTTTTTTTCAGTTTATTTTATATTGCACGTTGCACCTATCCGTCAAAATATAAAATTATAATGTCCTTTTGTGTTCGGTTTGTCAGGCAGAAATCGCTTAAAGCGATATGACCACCATTTGTAGTCATAAGTTTTCCGTTATTGTAATAACTTTGTTCAAATGCAATAAAGAGTTATCTATCTATCTATCTATTCTGAACAAAAAATATACTCAATTAGTTTTTTTTAAATATTTTTAAAATGGCCATTTCCCATGTAAAGCGGATGCTTCTAAATCATTTTAGGTATGCACATCGAGATATTAGAAGAGAATAGAATATAATAGATTATTTTTTTATTCTGTATCGATTACAAGAATGCATTTTATAGGTAAATTATGCTTTTACCAATGGTTCCGAAATAAACCTCTGTCCTGGGAAGAACCTGTAAGAAATTCAGCGGGACTTCTTTTTAAATATTTATCTACAATATAATATAATGTACAATTAAATATGAATTAGTAAAAGTTGTTTGGTAAATAAATTTTAATAAGATATTTGATCAAATATTTGCCATGTTACCATCGCATGTGGTCAAACCTTAACGTCGACTCCTTAATGTGTACATAAGCAAGCTATTATGTATACTTTAAGGTCAACTCAGTACTGTCATCCGGTTTTCCGTCTGTTCATCGGAGCGCGGACAGCGTCGCGACGTGTGCAGGGCCGTGGTCCGGGGTTCGGTTACCGCCTGACGCCGTATCCGATGTCCGCTTCACGATCATCTCGTATGTATCAAAGCGCGGCATGTTGCGTGATTACACATTGTAGTTACTAAAGCGTTGAATTTACTTGCGACCATTTTTTTTTAAATAGTTTTAGAGACTTTGTTTTCGTGAAGTATAAAAAAATAGACTAATGTTTTTGTCAAACAATAAATACCAAATTGTTACGTATAATCTAAAAGAGATTGAGACGTTGAGGTTTTACAAACAATATAATATACGTAGCATAATAAATGTCATCATATTTTTTTATGGAATAAGGGTGATAAACAAGCATACAGTCCACGTGATGGTACGTGGATGCTGTGGCCCATAGATCTACATCTATCCTCGATTCATTATCTTCTGACAGATCAGAAGAATTTGAGGACTAAGATGGAATGAAACAATCCAGTAAAAACGGTCTTCGGTGCCCCACACTCACCATACGCAATACAGCAGCATTATGCTATTTTACGCTGATATTCTGTGAGAGCATAGTCAAATCGACCCATTTATGCTGCAGCCATAATATGCTGCATGGTGGTTCTACCGCGATATTAAGCTCAATCCCAAAGCGAGTAATGACTAGACTACTATAGTATTAATATTATATAAGAATAGATACAATAAAAATAGAATATATCTATTTGCTAATAAATAGGGTACGTAAAATAAATGTTAGTGGTGAAAACAAAAATGAAGTTCAAACCTATCGAGCTATGTACTGAGAGACATACAATGAAGTAATTATATACATAATATATATTTGATAATATAAATTTAAATGATAGTATAATTGAATATAATTGAAATTCCCCAAGGCATACCACAAAACCTGATCCATCGACTTCCTGCGTGCCATTTCGCTAAGGTACTCTATTTATCGGGCCGCCGCTAGATGGTGTGACGACCTGGCTTACCAGGTTTGCATGTCTTAACATGCAAGAAGTCGATGGATGCAGATGGCTCAGGACCGTGCTTTGTGGTATTCCTTGTGGCAGGCCTGTGGACTTGTGTAGGTCTGTAATGATAATGATGATAATGATGACTCTATCTAATATATCACTTTACATATTCTAAAACTTCTAATTTAATGAAGTATCGATTACTAACTTTATATTTTATGGTCATATTATTTGTCTAACTTTTTAATATTTCTTTAATATTTTTAGTTTTAGCTTTTCGATTTCCATAATATTTTATCTTTTTAGCCTAATTGCTGAGTCAGTGAAAATGGGTGTTTGCATTAAGTCTATATTATGTTCTATTTTTATGCATAAATTTTAATAAAATTAATTACATAATAATGAAAACCATTTATCCCAATTAGTGTGCAATCATTTAATTACATCTGAATCATAGCTGTTTGTATGCAGGAATTACTCATAAATCGTAACATAATTACTTCATGTGGTCACGAGTTCACGAGGTACCAACGCCTAGCATTAGATACGCTTAGTTATGTGAACTGTTGACTTATTATAACTGATATATAATAGGTCCTTACATATGAAATTGGCGTTTTGTACGGGAGCAATATAAAGTCAATTTTTTTGTAAAATATATTTAATTAATCAAAGTATGCATCGTTGTTATCTACGAACTTTTGCCATCTCATAGGTAGTTCATTGATCCCCCTACTAAAAAAACCATGTAGGCGAGAATCAATAAACTCTTTGAAGGCGGTTTGGACTGCCGCATCAGAGTTGAATTTTTTTCCTTGTAAGAAGTTGTCCTAATTGCGGAAAAAATGGTAATCTGTTGTAGCAAGGTCTGGGAAGTACGGTGGATGTCGCAGATATTCCGATTGTAGCTAATCTAAGTTAGTGGTTGTTTGTTATGCAGTGTGTGGTCTTGCGTTATCGTGAAGCAGCAGTGGCCTAGAGCGATTGACCAATCTCGGTTGTTTAACAGTTAGTTCTTCCTTCATGGTTTGCAGTTGCTGACAATAGATATCTGCCGTAATCATTTGGCCAGATTTTAGAAAGCTGTAGTGAACGACACCGGCGCCAAACACCAAACACTCACAAATAACTTTTTCTGAGTCAATTTTCGTTTAGGGCAGGATTTGGCTGGGTCTTCAGGGTTCAGCTATTGCAACGAGCGCTTCATCCACTTTTTATCACAAGTAATGATTCGATTTAAAATTCCTTCATTTTTGTGTCGGTTGAGCAAAGTAACACAGCAGTCGACGCGTGTTTGCAAGTTCGATTCACTCAATTAATGAGGTACACATCCTTCAAGTTTTTTCACTTTTCCGATTTGCTTCAAGGGGATTAATATAGTTTTATCACTTACCCCGAAGCCTGCAGCTATTTCTGAAGTGCTTTGTGATGGATCCGCTGCCACAATAGCCTTTAATTCTTGATTTTCCACTTTGGTCCCCGGCTGTCCACGGGGTTGGTTTTGAAGGTCGAAATTTCCAGAACAAAAACGTTGAAACCAAAAACGTACCGTGCTTTTTTTGCGACACCAGCGCCGTACACATCAATAATCCTTCGAGCTGTTTCTGCAGCCCTGGTGCCACGGTAGAACTCGTACTAGTAAATATACCGATATTTCATGTTTTCCATTGTGCGGTAATAAGCGACTCCAAAGAAAAAATAATGAGGAAAAACCAAATGAATGACTGTTTTTAAAACTCAAACGTGTACCAGCTAAATGAATTTATAAATTTGATTTTGTAATTCTTAACCAAAGAGGAGATATTTCAGATCAAAGTGGTCAGTACGACAAAACGCTAATTTCATATCAAAGAACTCAATATTTAGTTCCTTTTATTGAATTCTATTTTTATTTATAAGAGTTAATACTGGCTCTTAATACCTTTTAGTCTAGAACCTATCTGCACTACTGTTCTTCTAAACCTAAGAGTTCGATTAGAGCCACACAAGCTTTTAAATGTATAAAATAAATTTCGATATGGTTTCGTTTGTATTAAATATCGCGTAAGCATTGAAATGACATTGAGAAAAGTACCCGTCACCGCTTGCTGTGCTGATACCTACCATTCGATTGCCGCACGTTACGTCGAAATTGGAATAGATTTTATGCATCACCGCCATTTCCGTGCGGACGCACTCGCCCGACAGCTCCCCTGTTTTAAACAATTGACACCGTCGTGGGACTGATTTTATGGTAATTTGTAGAAATTAAGCAGGGTGACTTTGATTCATTATCGATTCGTATCCGAGCGTGAACTTATTGTCTATTGTTGTGGGAGTTTTGTTGGTGTTATTGGTATTTTGAGTGTGTTTGGACTTTAAAAGACGGCAGATGATGAAAAACAACTAGTCAATCACCCCACTTCACTAGTTGGACGCTAGATCTCATGTTCTTTTTATTTCATAGCGGTACTTATAATTATAAATGACGAGGTAGTGCCATGCTGCAGTTATATTAGCAGTGTAGTTGTATCACGAATGGGTCGACTCGACCGGGGAGGGAGCACGCTCTCACAGAATACCAGCGTAAAATAACAGCTTAATGCTGATGTGTTTCGTATGGTGAGTGTAGAGTACCGGAGACCCTTTTTACTGGAAACTAGACATTCCATCTTACTCCTCACGGGTGATAACGCATCTGCATTTTGATTCGTAATCAAGGATAGATGTAGATATCTACGGACCACAGCAACCACTTACCATCAGGTGGACTGTGTGCTCGTTTGTCACCCTATCCTATAAAAATAATATTTATTTTATTAATTTATTCTGTATTTATTTTACCAATTTTCAAATAAAGTAGCATAGTATAATAAATAGTTAAACCTACCTAACCTGCACCTACCTACGTAACCTACACTTAAATATACTATAGACTAGGTACCTACTACACGGAATAAATAGTTTTTTTTTCCCGCAGTCCGTTACATAGCTTCTTCCATAACATGAAATTATATAAAAGAATGGTAGGTAGGTATCGTCGCACAGTAGAGCATAGTATTTTTTATTTTGGGGGTCAAGTATAGAAGTGTTACGGAAAATAATTTGCACTATGACTGTATAGTGCAGTTTTCAAGTTTATTTTCGTTAGCCGTGGTAGCCCAGGACTTCAGGCTCAGTGCTCGCAGTACGGCAGCGCCACAGAATTTGTTAATTGAAAGTTTAAATGCTGATTTACCGTGGTGAAAGAAATGCCAAAATATTACAAGGGCGTGTGTAGTGTAGTCCGCAAACGCGCACTGGAACGGTGTGGCGAGTTGACTGTTCCATGAGGATCGTATAAATGAGTGGAGGCATATGCCTGACGGGATTTAGGTTGTAACTTTATATTTTTTTTTATTTCGGTGCTGTAATCATTCTAGTGGTATTTAGCTCTTACAGAGAATTAATTATTTATACTCGAGATTATAATATAGGGTTACTACTCGTATATTTAAAATAATCTGTATAAAATTCTGGACACCTTCATTGAGATTACCAATTTCGCGAACATCTTAGAATTTCCCCTGCGTTCCGGATAAAGAACTAAATTTTCGGATATATCGTGAACATTTCAGAGGTATGGCAATCCAAAGAACATAATATCTTACTACCTCATACTTTCCACATTTAATTACGGATCTAAGATAGTGTTTTCGGTTAATATTTTTTCCAAGTAGTCGTTGGACTATTCAATCAGTTTGAGGATGAGTGGACTTTTTCCAATGCAAACATATTAAGAGTTTGAGGTTTAGGCACTTGCATTAACGGCACTTATAAGCTTAATGCTGGAACTGGTTTGCAATTGTCGTTCCGCGGAGGCGTGAGAAGGGCTACTCACAGGGTATTTCTCATGAGCGGCGTGACGTCACACCGCACCTGCGATGAAGCTGACAAAAGGACAATGCCACTAAGTGGTTGTCCACTGCGGTTTACAAGTCCGAACAAGTTCCCATTTCAAGGTTTCTTCTCGATTCACCTCATTTGCAAAGAAAAACAACTTGTCATTCCTCCACGTTTCAACTTTGTAAGGCACAGAATACTTACTATGTTTTTTAGACGCCATAGTTTGTTTTTTCTGTTTTATGATACTGAAATGACTGCCGAAATTACTGATTATCCAGCCAACTTCAAACAAATAAAAAACTACAGATGCGTTGTCACCTCTAAGATGGTACCTCACAGCCTGCACCTATACTAGCTCTTAGTACCTATATTTCACCCTTATAAAACAATGAAAATAAATATATTGAAATTTAATCTATACTGCAAAGCAAACTAATTTACATCTGCAACAATGAACAATTAGAAATTTCGAAATTCCAATAAATGGCGAACTTCAATTTTTTTTTAAATTACATGATAGCAAGACAACATTTATTTTCCCCGATTACTAGCTTTTTATTCATCAGAAAATTAAAAAATCAGATTTAATGGAAAACTACAAATACGATTAATTTTCTATGAAAACAAAAAGCTAATTATCGGGGAATAACAAATGTTTTCTTCAGAGACGAATTGTGGACACTTTTGTTAAACATAACCTTCAGTCGTAATCACCTCAATAAGACCGTGTCATTACGTTAGTTGTTATCCGGAATACTTTATAAACTCATTTTCGGACCACACACAACACAAAATTGCAGAAAATTAAGGAACCGCTGCTATACTCAAGTGTGCGCAAATTTTAAATCCTGTCGAACATAATATATCAGAACATACTCGTAATATGAATACGCGATAAACCAGTCCATGTTTACGGTACAAGTTAACGGATCCGTGAGGTGAAAAAAATAACATTGAGTACGTACTTATACCAACATAACATCATTACATACGACATTACTAAAAACGTTGCCAGTCTTGCTTTTTGCAAGTCTTATTAAAAACTCTTTTTTTAATGTTGAGACCATCTTTTGTAACATTCTATAAAATATGTTCTTTCCTTTTCGCTTCTACATATTTTTATTTGTACTTAGTTATAATTTCTTTTAATTTTTAATTCTTTCTTTATCTTAGTAATAGAGGTACACAGTGCTGAGAAAGTTATTTGCATGTTGTATCCGCCTGTAATTATTTGTACATTTTAGTTCTTATCGCTTCATTGTATTTAAATAGCATGTAAGGAATGATACAAATGTTGGAGGATCAATAAAAAAAATGTTGATTCTAATTGCATCGATATATGGTTAATAGCAAAAGTAAGATTATTAGTCTTGTTAATATTTTTACTTATTTATTCACAGCCTAGGGGGCTAGAAACCTACTGATAGAGCCACGTAGCAGCTATATTACGGCTGCAGAACGAATGCAGCACGAAAAAACTATATCAGAATCGGTCTCTTTGACCGGAGAAGGACAATGAACTCACATTGTACCAAAGTGAAACAACGGAATTACGTTTACGTTACGTTTCGTATATTGAGTGTAGAGAACATGAGAACCTTCTTACTGAAGACGAGGCATTCCATCTTAGTCACAGGGGTGAGCATATCTGTGTTTTGATTCTTAATTGAGGATAGATGTAGATGTCTATAGGTCTCAACAATCACTTCGGTGGACTGTTTGCTTGCTTGTCAGCATTATTTCGTTAAAAATAGATGTTGGTACCCATCTCTTGCTTCATCACTTTGTTGCTTCTTACGACATTAATGGGATGATATAAGGTAGTGGAATCTCCTACGCCGTCATTATACATCATTTGATAGTTATATTCATATGTTATTCCATTTATTTATTATTTTCTTTGATTTAAACATTAATTAAGATAGCACGTCATCGATTTCAATGGAGTATAAAACACAAACGATGTACCATTTGCCGATAACTCGTAACATCGTGTTTTGCTTTACAGCGTTCCTAAATGCATTTTAAGACATGTGTGTGTTTATTGTATCTGTCTATGATCTATGTTTATTAAGGTCACTTATTCAAATTATTAAGGATTTCTTTTGCAAGTAGAATAGCGTACATAATATTTACTTATGATACTAAAATTAGGTAACACTTCATGGTTGATTATGGACTCACAGTCTCACTTTCTACGGAATTGGCAAAAGTATGTTATTAAACTATAAGCTTTCTGTCAGTCAATCAGTACCTACCTAATAGGCCTCTTTTGCGTCTGGGAGTCCACTTCAGCAGACAAGCTGTAATATTCTGTCGCAGTTTCAAGTATATGGAGATCCAAATCCAATTCAATCCAACCAAAAAAAATTATTTTTCATTATCATAATTGCCATACCTACGTCCCTGAAACGATAAACGGGATTTTAAACTAAATAACTAAATGTCGAAACCTTGGTCAGGACTCGTTTGGTCCATTATCGCTATATTCCTGTCACTGGATAATTAGGATAAATCATTATCAATCATCAATTTGAATCCAATAATGCTCGATTACCATATTGAAGTATAAACCCCAATTTTAATAAGTTCTTGATTCTAAGATCGTTGTTATCTCTGCAAATTTAAATTGTCCTTTAAGTTACTTACTTCCAAATTTTATGATCTTAATGTGTCGCATTGCTCCCTTATTAATGACTTTGTCGAGATAATTTCGAATAAAAAATTCCAATAAAAAGAATACGGATGTCAACAGAGCAATCGGAGTGGTTGTTGACCATGTCGCGCTAGTTTGCGGCGTGGGAATCGCGGGCAGGTGTTGAGTTGCCGCGATTCCCAATCCGCGGAGCGTTCACCAAAGTTATGTACATTAACATGAGGTATCTTAACGATGGCATACCGCACGTCGATTAATAATGAGCCGATTTTAAATGTACTTGATTGAGATACAATAAAGTATGCCGCAACCTTCGACGTGTTTCAGGTACGAAGGTAAACGTTTCCTTAAGACTTATTATATGATATTTTAGAGAATTATCAAACCCAAATGGGAATTTGAGCGAATAATTATATTTTTTGTAAGCTTTATTTTTTTAAATAATAGAACTGACGCGGACTCAAAGCCGTAAATAATTGTTCATCAACTAAAATTTTAAGCAAAATATGAATACGCACCTTAGCATATTCCTGATAATCATGTCCTCCAGACCGAATTTCGGTCACGGCGGCCTGCCTCAATGGAAGCTAGCCATCGGCGCAGGACAGGATTATAGTGCCCAAGTGTATGCGCAAGCACAGGTGCACTCTCTATTCCCGCACTCTCATAATCCGATGGGACGGTAAACCGACACGACCGGAGAGAGATCAGGACCAACGGCTTTACGTGCTTTCCGAGGCGCTCGGGTGAGACACCGCCAACTTCCTGACTCCGGGTAACTACTGAGAATTTCTTAACGGAAAAACTCAATGATTTTTGGCCTGACCCGGGATTCGAACCCAGGACTTCATGATCAGCAGTCGCACTACTACAACCACTAGACCAACGAGGCCGTCGTCCTGATAATAATCAAATAAAAAATAACTGCGGTTGCAAACCCAGGCAATCTATGGGGGAGGCCTATGTTCAGCAGTGGGCTTTTGATAAGCTTTAACAGTAACGGTAACGGTAACGGTAACGGTAACGCTGACTTTAGTATGTAGTGTTTTAGCATTTGTAAATTTTAGATACAAAATTTTCTGACGCATTAATTTACAGGACTCGGGAGTTTAGCATTGTGTTAGATAATTTAAGTATATAAGCAAAATTATGCGAACCATTATAAGTGGTAGAGCCACGCTGCAGCTATATTATGGTTGCTACAAAAATGGGTTGGCAAGACCGAGCAAGGACCGCGCTCTCACAGAATTCCAGCATAACATAGCAGCTTAATACAGTTATGTTTTTTTACGCTGAGTGTAGAGAACTGGAGACCCTTTTTACTGGAAACGAACCTTTTTACTGCATTCCATCTTAGTCACAGGGGTGACAACACATCTGCATTTTGAACCTCAATCGAGGATAAATGGACACACCATTTATCGCTTTTACTGTGTACTTTTTTGTCACCTTTAAGTAATGAAATAATTAAATGAATGAAATGAATGGACAAAAATATAATAACAATAATAATGTTCTCCAGACCAAATGTTGGTCACGTCGGACAACTTCAACGGAGACCAGCCATTTGCGTAGGACAATATTATAGTGCACAAGTGTATGCGCAAGCACAGGTGCACTATCTATTCATCATCTCATATATATCACTATCACAGTCCGATGGGACGGTAAAACCAACATGACCGGAGAGAGATCAGGGGCAGAGCAGGAGGAAACACCGCTAACTTCCAGACTTGGAGCTGACTGAGAATTTCTTGACAGAAAAATTAAATAACTGATTTTTCACCCGACCCGGAATTTGAATCCTAGACCTCATGATCAACAACCGCTTTATGACCTCCAGGCAGACTAACGAGGCTGTCAGACGAAAATAAATAAAAAATGCTGAAAGATAACGTAAATATTAAAATCAGCAACTATACCAACATCTCTACTCGAAGTGGTAAGCTATCTCATAACACGGTTTTCTTTTTCACCATCTTTGTTCGACAAACGCCATAAAACTTAATCAAAACTCTTACGAGAATAAAAATATGAGAACCTGATTTTTTTTTGTACATTAATAGTCCTTGATTTTGATAAACCATCTAGATCTGATCTGATCAAATATAACAAAGACCTCGAAATAACTAAAAGTTGTCCGCGCTGGGCACGTGTTGTAAGAAAATCTTCCCCATTTGCCGTATGCTTATAGGAGTAGAAAGCTTTTTAAACTGTTGGCTTACATAAGAAAATATGAGACTTTTCTCATTTCAAATAGCTGCCGATTTTCGAAATATCGTCGAGTCGACCATTCATGCTCAGCCATAATACGTTGCAGCGTAAACCCTTGTTCGTGGTTCGTATCGTACACTATCAATTACCGTCATCACGACCTGTCACAAGTTCACTGGTTTGCAGGTTTCTGCTCGAAACTTTTCTTCCTCAATGGTGGTTAATTTTGCATATAGATTCTGTCTAAAGCTCACAAGTTAAATGTCAAACGTGGAATTGATTTATTCGAAATCTGTTAAGTACATTTAAAAATCATATCGTAGATCGTGCTTAGAACTTAGCCTATAAATATATTTGAAGAGATAATATTATGTTGAAAATTCTCAAGTTTATTAAACATTATATAGCATCCTGGCAGAGGCTCTAAATATATTGAAAATGAATAAAAAAGGTATTTATTGTGTAACAAACGTGTGGGAACGTCGGACAGGTGCACGCATTGCCTTAGGAAATCTCAACCAGCTTCTGTGCGCTAATCTTGTACTCGTTCAAAGTATGACTTATTTATGACTACAGTCATTTTTATTAACTCACTTACCTTGTAGGTGTTTTTCTATTATTATCTATGTAATAACTTTAATTTATTCATTAAAATAAAATAAACATAGACATTAATTACTACTGGCAGGCATCAACTTTTTTTTTTGTTGCACACATTTTTAAACGCACATAGAATTACATTCTTTCTTTTTTGTTTAATTTGTCTTCTATAGATGCTAGAGTAGATTATAATATATACGATTACAATATATTTATAATTTAAACAGTGTAATATATTATACTAAATTGTGTTATAAAATTAAAAAAGTTAAATACTAACTACTTTGTAATTTATAGCTTATCTTCAATGTAATAAGTTAATAAGGTTACCAAAAGAACAAACCTACGAGTTCATAACCAAAAAAAAAATAAGCTTAACGAGTGTCTAGGGTTAATTAATCTGATGCAGTATTGGAAACTAATTTTGGAAAGTCTTATATCCTGAAGTAAATATAAAATGCTAAAGGGAAAAGAAGTAGTTTACTATTATGGAAGATCGGTCGTTTATAATATGGTCTGTGAGACTATAAATTGAAAATCATCAATCATCATACAAAATATTTTTAAACTTTTTCTTCATTTATTTTTATCTGCATTAGTCATGAGGACACAAATGTAAGTCGTAAAAACATACTGGCAATTCATAATATTTTTATTTCTCGATCATTTGCTTATGTTATATGTGAGAAAAATCTAATAATCCCATAATTATCATCAACTGTTACAAAAGAGGAAATCGTGAGAACAAATGCCAGGTGTACGAACGGATAGAACTTCCAGATAATAACAGTTTTATTTGTTCTTATTTCTTCAACTTAATGCGAGTCGGTATTAGATGCTGCGGCAATTAAATTGATTTGTAAGTATTAATAATAGTTAATATAATTTAACACGGGCTGTGAATGAACATTGTCTGATTTCATTATACCTACACAGCTCTTCCTTTGTTATACAGGTTTTTTTTGCGATTTTATCCCAAATTTTATATTTAGCAATTTTTTTTTTATATTTAAAAATTTATCCTAGCAAATTTAGAAAGGTAGATAATTTTTATTTTCTACCTTTCTAAATTTGCTACTTCACTTTTGCCAGCAATGGCTTTCCTACTTTCTTCCTCTTGTTGAGACATTGAGAACAAAGGCTGTTATTTCATATTAAAAAATTACAAACAATTTACTATTTTATTACAGGGTACGCATCCTGTTTTTCTTGTAAAAAAGACTTTAGGTAGCATTTGCACTTAGTTCAAGTTTGCACTAGTCAAATCCTGAATAATACAGAATATCTCTTTTAGAAACATGATATAGATCTGTATATATTAACACTCCAATTAGCTAGCAAATGCCTTAGATGTGTCTGTAACATCAAACGCACCGCAACGTCACCTAGACGTTATTCGCACGCAATACGCAATTGCTACGGATAAAACCTGTTACACAAAACTTACTGCAACGTCGCGAAGAAGTGCTGAACAGCTGTAATTATAATATAAAACTTTACAACGTATGGGTTTCGTCGGTAGCGCATCTGAAAACAGGCTATATGACTTTCAGGCACACGCTATATGACATATGATTGCCTCACTGGTCTAGTGTTTGTAGTATTGCGACTGCTGATTATAAGGCCTGGGTACGAATCTCGGGTCGGGCCAAAAATCAATTATTGAGTTTTTCCGTCAAGAAATTCTCAGTCAGGAGTCAAGAAGTTGACGGTGTCTCACCCCCATGCCTCGGAAAGCACGTAAAGCCGTTGGTCTTGCGCCTGATCTCTCTCCGGTCGTGTCGGTTTACCGTCCCATCGGATTATTAGAGTGAGGAAACAGAGAGTGCACCTGTGCTTGCGCATACACTTGGGCACTGTAATCCTGTCCTGCGCTAATAGCTAGTGTCGGTTTAGGCAGGCCGCCGTGACCGAAATTCGGTCTAGAGGATATTATATAACTTTCATACATAGTTCCTCCATACATTTTAATACATTACTAACTAGAGCTGTAGTGCATATGTACCTACTGCGCACGTCACTCGCGCGCATTTAGTATGCCTTGGCAACAACAACAACAACAACAACAAAAACAACAACAAACTAAGGTTAGTGGCTACAAAACCGACATCAGTAGTAGTGTTGCTTCCTATCAAGAGTCTGTGAGATTTTATTTAGGATTTTAAAATGGTTATGCAATGGTTTCATAATTGGAACCTTGAGGGGTACATACATTTGTTGACGTTATATATCCCCCTTTCAACCAAATTTTAAAGATTACAAGGCTTAATTATCCCGTTAGAGTCGCCGGTGTTAAATACTATGAAATTCTCATAGTCGTCGATAAATCGTGGCATAACCGTAGGGGATATATCTTAATATGTAAAGCACTGATTGTCTGGTGACGGTGAGTAGCGTTTAAAAGAAATTTTGTAAGAACTGCGATAGGTAGTTCGCTTGTCAAACATGGTGATTACAGTATAGTACGTTGCTGCAGCGATATTACTGATATAGTTGTAACCCTAATGGGTCGGCTAGTCCGGGGAAGACACGCTCTCATAAAATACCAGCGTCAAATAGCAGTTTAAAACTGCTGTATTTCGTTTGGTGAGTGTAGAGAGTCGGAGAGCCTTTTTACAGGAAACGAGGCATACCATCTTAGTCCTAACGGGTGATAACGCATGTGTATTTTGATTCGTTATCGAGGATAGAGTTAGATGTCTAAGGGTCACAGGAACCATTTACCATCAGGTAGACTGTGTGCTCGTTTGCCACCCTTATACTATAAAAAAATTCCGGTACTTTGGTAGAAGCCAAAAATGCCACATCAATATTATCATAACAGCCCCATTTGAAGACTGACCCCTGTATATATTTGAAACCTTTGAGTGTTGTATTCTTTTTCATTAGCCTGTAAATATTTGTAATTTGAGGTCCACTGCATCATCTACATCTCTAATTCAGCTTAGGTTTTATATTGTAAATCGTATACCTATAACATGAGTGAGTAACAAAGAATTGTCCACAGACGCCGCATTAATATCTATACCTATAGTGAGTCACCGTGGGAAACCGCGCAGGTGACGGCGCCTGCGCACAACATTTATACGTCAAATGCAAGTTAGATCGCGTCATGCACCTTACGATTTAGTCATAAAGCATGTTTCGAAGTTTTTTTGCTACTCGCGTGAACACCGTGATCAAAAAATATATTCCAATGTGGAAATAGTTACAAGAAAATCTAAATTACACACAAATAACTTTTTATCGCTCTTAGTTATTGAAAGATAATTTACAATAATATTGAATTAAGTAAATCTCCACCTTCCTGGTCCTTTGCTATTAAATCCGTGGCATGCTTTAAATTTGTCAATATGTTAGTAATTAAATAGCGAGGTTAAGGTTTTGTGCTAAAAACTTTTTATTTAGGCAATAGATTTCATATTATAAGTATAAGTAACTAATAATAAATTTAATTATGATCATTTCTATCACAACATAGACGTCATGTTTCTTACAGTTTGACTGCGACACAGGTACTCCGCTAAATAGTGCACAGATATAGTATGCGTAAGACATGTGTCAATCATTTATTTCTCGTGACCGAATCATTCTAGCATATTTCGTCACGCGTACCGGTACGTTCGGATCAATCATTCAAATGGATCATATCGGGCTGGCTCCAGTATCCTACACTAAAAACAATTCATTCAGATCATTCGGGATTCGGTCGGTTTTCGACTCATTCACAATTCACACCAATCACGAGCAAGGTTCCATCAATTGTTTGTGATTGGTTGTACCGGAACATTCAAAAACAGATGAATGAACCATTAATACTTTTAAGTCTACCAGCTCAAACGAACGAACCATTTATGACTGACACATGTCTAGTATGCGTCAGCAGGCACAAACTTAAATGATAAAACTATTGTACGTATACCCAATAGCAACTAGTGACTTAATGTCTTTGTAGGCATATGATACAAACATTTTGTGACCTTGAAATATTATAAATGGAAAATAATAACGATGTTAGCCTGGTCTATTTCACTGTAACACCTGAGTCCAGTCAAAAGATGTCTATCAACATCTAGGCTCCTGCAAGTTGTATACCAAACGCAAAGGTCCTGATTCGCATCCAAAGCCCGCGGTCGCAATAGCATCAGAAATATTGCTGGGTGAAGTTTTAGATGGTGCGAACACTATCATCATTATAATACTTTAAGCGGCCAAGCTAAGTATTTGATTATACCGTAAGCAAAAAGGTTAAGGTAATTCTACTATATACGAACGAATAACGAAAAATAAGGCTGTTTAGGGTTGTTACTTACCCAGACGTCTTATTTAGCAGAAAGGCGCACTGAGTATCCGAATTTCCGGCCTCTATCAAAGGCCAAAAGTTCTTTTTTTTTATAGAAGAGGGGGCAAACGAATCTGAATTTTCCCGCTATCGCCTCTTACATAACAATTTAATGTATGGAAATTTTAATTATCTCATTCCACTACATCATTTGATTCGATTTATTACGTATCACATTGCAACAAAACTCGGGATGCCATCCATACCACACGATTGGCGGTCCACCACTGTGCGATTTACCAGAAGTTTTTCCTCGGAAAATTTGCTTATGGAATTGACTATCAACCATTACCCTTTTTGCACCCCACCTATTCTTTTTAAAAGGCCGTCAAGGCACCTGATATTCCTCTGGTGTTGAAGTTGTTCATGGGCAGCGGTAGTACCTTACCATGAGATATAAAAAAAAAACAAGGAGACAGTTTACATAATTGTACGAGCAAGTATTAAATATATTTTTCTTTATTATATGTATTATTAATTTTCGTTAAGATAACAACGGAAATGTTATGTTGTAAAATTAGCTAATATAACTGTAACAGGAATCGTTAACAAATCTACAAAGCTTTAATTTAGTATATCATCTAAATTGACGTCAATCGTTAAACGACTACATAGTTCGCTGTGAACATAATCGCTGGTTGAAGTAAACTAACCTAATTATCAATGTAGGTAACATTTATCGACACGTAACGTGTTGCATTTACAATTAGACATGCAAATAACTGCAAGGAAATCATTGTGATTTATTATTTAGTTGTTTTTAAACATATTATAAGTAGTACCAGTACCAGTATATACCGTTTATTTTTGAGATATAACTGCAAAGTAGTCGCATGAGACGACGGGGACCTGTCATCTTGTACAGTGCAGTTACTGAGTCGTTAGTGAGTAAAGTAGCTCATTTAAATAGACTTTAGTATCTAGTTTTAAGACCTATATACTAGCTTGCCAGGCAGACGTTCTGCCCTTTTCGACGACCCTTTGTCATGTCCTATTAAAAATCCTTAAATTCGCAAAAAATATTTGTGGGTTACCCATGGGCAAAAAACTATCATATCTCTCAAGGTGGACCAAACGTAATATATATATATATATATATATATATATATATATATATATATATATATATACATATATACATATATACTGAGGATTTAATTGTGAATTTGGTATTTAGGTAATATTTAAGAATTTATTATGTATTGTACTTTGGGCCAATTCACACGATGTCTCACACGCATTGATGGAATGCAAATTACTAAAAAAAACTCACATAAACCGTATTGGGGAAGTAAATGAGGCTGTATCAATCAAAACTAAGTCTAGACTTATCACTATCGTATCGCTATTGAAAACATAATATGATACGTTTATTCTTAATTTCATTATGTGTGATAGAGCCACGCTGCCTCTATATAATGGTTGAAGCTCGAATGGGTCAACTTGACCGGGGTAGGATCACGATCTCACAGAATACCAGCGTAAAATAGCAGCTTAATGCTTATGTGTTTCGTATGGTGTAGATAACCGTAAACCCTTTTTACTAGAAGCGAGACATTCCATCTTAGTCCTCAGAGTAAAAACACATCCGCATTTTGATTCTTATTGAGTATAAATGTGGTGGGCCACAACATCCACTTACCATCAGGTGGACTGTGTGTTCGTTTCTCACTCCAATTCTATAAAAAATGATACCATCATAACATTTCCAACTGGCAAAATCATACATATTGAATTACGCTAATTGCATGTTCTTCAAACGAAAACCTCGGCCACACGCAACGCGCGTAATCTGGCTGCATTCGGGTTTTTGTTTCCTGCACTATTAATACTTGCTTTTGAGCAGATTTCCACGGTCCGAACTCCGAACAAGAGCGTGGTGTGAGTCCGCGCTTAATTTCCACAGTTACGCCATGAAACGTTCTATGTTTGTACTGAAAATACATTTACGTCGTCAGATGTTCGATCGAAACGCTTTAATGGAGTTGGAAAAACAACAATGCATGTACCATCGACGAGCTGGAGCAAGCAGTTTAAAAATTCCCATTTAGACACTTTTACATGTGGTCGGTAAATTGTTACGCGTTCAAATATTTGGTTTGTGCGGCTTTGATTTAGCTGTTTTAATGCGCTGAACTAAATACTCGTAAATGCCATTTTGTTTAGATACTAACCCGTGGTGTGTTGTTTTTCATCTAAAATACAAACGATAAAATATTATAGTGTTCAATTCCTTACAGATTCAGATTTTTTCACTCATTTATGTATAGACTGATTAAATGTATCAATGAGGTCTATTCATTGAAAAAATGATTGGTGACTTTGTGATCCTTATTGTTGAAACTTGAAACCCTTTCGAATTTAAAATAATGATGATTTTTTAATACATTTTCATTTTTGTTGCGTAAAGATTAGATATACCTACCTTAACTGGGTGGGGGACATCATTACTGTTCAGAAAAAAAAATATGTCACAGTTTTCGAGTTATGAGACATTTATGAAATTTTCTAAATTTTTAATCTTGTCCATTAGTTTGGGCGTCAAGATCAGATATGAAGTTATTTTCTATGAAGTTCTTTTTTTTGTAGCATTCTTTAATAGCTATACTATCAAAAACTAATTGCCATTTTGGTGCCACGTCTACAGTCTTTTTCGAAAAATGTTTTTCAAAAATAAACATGTTTTGCAAAATTTTAATTTAGCCTCCAATTAACTTTTTTATTGGTGTTTTAGTTGCTGTTGTCTTAAAATCGTAAAATACTCGTATCACCCATGTCCACTGCTTAACATAGGCCTCCCTTAGGTATATATTGCCTCATAATGGGATTATTTGACATAGTCCACTAACTCCCCTGGGTTGGTAACTGCAGATTTATTTTTCCATTTGTTATTAGGTAGACGCTGCTGCCCTCCTTGTGGTTTATTTCCCTTTGTCGGCTCTTACGACTTCCACAGGACGTATTGGAGTAGTTTTTTTATAGAATAAGGGTGAAAAGCGAGAACGCGTTTTAAGCTTAATAGTTTTTTTTTTATAGGATAGGGTGACAAACGAGCACACAGTCCACCTGATGGTAAGTGCTTGCTGTGGCCCATAGACATCTACATCTATCCTCGATTACGAATCAAAATGCAGATGCGTTGTCACCCGTGGGGACTAAGATGGAATGCCTCGTTTCCAGTAAAAAGGGTCTCCGGTTCTCTACACTCACCATACGAAATACAGCAGCATTAAGCTGCTATTTCACGCTGGTATTCTGTGAGAGCGTGGTCCTTCCCCGGTCGAGCCGACCCATTCGTGCTACAGCTATACTACTAATATAACTGCAGCATGGCTCTACCACGTATAAAAAATATAATATAATATAATATATAATATTATGAATGAGTCTTTGTGCCTTTACCGACTCAGTCGCAATATCAGCAAAGGATTTCTAGGAATTGGTCATAAATGGTTCATAAAAACAAGTCGCTATATCCGAAATTGACGCTATAACCGAAGTCGCTATTACCGAATGAATTTCTTACGAAAGTATGCTTTAAATTAAAGTGACGTAAGTTTGACGTCGCTATAACCAAAAAGTTGTTACAACCGAGGTCGTTGTTAATGAAATCCACTGTAGATGGTTTCTGCTCTCCATTGACGCTTGAGTTCTATAGCTAAATCTTGATATTTTGTAAGTTTTTCAGCTATGGTGGATTGAATGGTATTTGGAATATGGTGGATTGAATGGTATTTGGAATATGGTGGATTGAATGGTATGGCAATGTCAATAAGGTTAGTAGTTTTACTTTTACTAATGGTAAGCGGTTGCTGTGGCCCATAGACATCTACATCTATCCTCGATTAAGAATGAAAACGCACATGCGTTGTCACACGTGAGGACTAAGATGGAATGCCTTGTTACCAGTAAAAAAGGGTCTCCAGATCTCTACACTCACCATACAAAACACAGCAGTATTAAGCTACTATTTCATGCTGGTATTATGTGAGAGCGTGGTCCTTCCCCGGTCGAGCCGACCCAAACGTGGCTCTAGCGCGTGATAATTCTTAAACCGCCACTACACGGTCAAAACTTTGCTCTTATATTCATCATTTTATTTTACTTAAAATTCTGTCGGTAAAGTGCAGCTAAAATTTCTGATAACCGGAAGTTGAACTTGCTTTTTTTTGCGACCGAAGCATATAAGGGCAACCCTCCGGTAACGGGGGAGGGATGTGGTGGAATGCTCATAGCAAACCACGCAGCTTGCTGCGTGGTTATATGGAGACTTTTACCCACTAAACACGACCTTTTGGCATTGGCTTAATGATCTAGCGAGAAATCTTTAAGCCGTAAACGGACGCGACCCTCTTTGGGTGAAAGGAGAGCGCAAGCGGCAAGTAGCCGCTTAGAAGTGCCGTGTGCCTAACTAAGGCAGATTATGGGATGTGTTAAGTCGGCTCGGCCTGAGCCACCAGGAGGCAGTTCAGGTCAGTTGAAAGCTTGTTGGTGTGATCCGAGAGAGAATTTCTCGGCCTGCGGACACTATAGCGAGTGCGAAGAGGGGCTGCATAGGCAGCTGCCTCGCGAATGAGGCAATTTGAGTGGGAGTCTGTTTGTTTGAAGCCTTGCCTGAACTGTTATCACGAACAACCACAGTTTTGCAATCTGTATTGTAAAACTGCTCACAACAAGGAATTGACGGCTTAATATTTAGATAAAAAATTGTTCTTTTTGATTACAAAATTCTAATTGATTACAAAATCTTAATTAAATTCTTATTAGAATGACGGATTTCTCGTGGACTTTGGCATTTTATTTTTTAGCCATTTATTTAAAAGTAGACAAATTTCCACTGTTTGTTTAGTAGATTGTAATAATATGATCATTCGTAACTACACAATAATAAACAAAATACAGTTATTGATTCGTATTCAGTATATTATGACAACAAACGTAGGGTAGCAGTTATTAAACCCTTAGTAAGTTTAAAAAATACTTGATATGATCCCAGACTTAACGTGGTAATGTTAATGTACTAATATATTACTTCCTTGCTCACATATTTGTATACTCTACAACACACATTTCTCAAATATTTTGACACATGAATAAAATCAACGTACAGTCAATTGTTATATTTTTTTAAATTTGGTGCCACATTATATAAAATCGGTCCGGGCAAAATTTGTATCATTTTCCATTACTCAGACTCTTTAGAGCTACAATGCTCATTATGTTGGACTTGTATCACATTTTTGGAAATTATTGTTAATCTCAATCAATCTATTACTTAAGCGTACATCCTAAAAGGTCCTAAAAGGTACCATCCGGTGGGCGGTTATGTCATTTATGACATTTTAGAACGATGTCTGTCGGGTCAATTAATAAATATTTTAAAAGTAGAACATAATCTTCCGTTATTTTCGCTTGATTTTTCAATTTTTATTTTTGAAGTCACTTAAAAAGTAAATTAAAAACATTATTGTGTGTAAAATTACAGGACTTTTCCTTTTTTAATTCTTATTAAAGAAACGTTCTTAATCATTGCAGGTATCCAATAAGAAGATTGAAAGTTCTTGATCGATCAAGCGCGTTATGAAAAAAAAACCACACTGAATGCATATAGTAAAAAGTGGCAGGTAGCGGATTTGTCGATAATTTATTGTAAACGAGGCAATTACGTGGTTGAGTGGTGACAGCGGTGAAGCGTGGAACTTCCACTACGAAGTCAATGAGTTGATCGTCCGGCCGCGGATATCCTCCGCGCACCCAAAACAATAAAAAACGTGAGAAAATGGAGTTTTAAAGCAATATGCTCGAATGACGATTAGATTTCAGCTGTACAGTGGATTATAGTTGTGTGTAACTATCACTTAATCAAAACTGGAACCTACTTTCTAAGTTGAAGAGCTCCTTTTGCCTGGGAATACGTCTGAGTATTCACTTTTTTAATGACTTGGCAGTTTAGTAACAGTGATCCGAGTGATGGCGGTGTGAGAGAATTCATCATTCCATTGCGTCCCGCGGTTGTCGTAAGAGACGACTATTAGATGTGTCATAACATATAATTTTCGATAGATAGCGGTATAGTTATCTCATTTACGTAAAGAGTAAAATACTGAGACTGACTTTCATACTTACATTGTAAATACATTTATACATACTTCCACTGACTTTCATAACACAGGTTACCCTAGCATGAAGGTCAGGGGATCATCTTATCTCTAGGAGGTCCTATGCTTATGCTAGTCATCTTGTTACAATTTATCTACAATAACATTGTGTTAAATTTAAGGCTTTATTTTTTCAATAAATTCATTATTATTATTTAATTTATTATTATTATTCGGATATCTCTATAGTTTTCTCATCTGGTTGGGTTCTATAAATATACAATTGTAAGTGAAAATGACAAATATACATAAATATCGATAAAATAAATTAAATACATAAAACATACACAAATAAATGAAAACCCAACCAGATGGAAGTCCTCGGCAGGGGAGACCAAACGGCCGAGGGTTATGGGGAATAGGAAAAGAAACTGGCGGACGATCGCGAGCGGTATCGAGGAGCGCCGTATTCTGCATTTGAGCCCGGAGCGGTCTGTCACGGAGTCCCAGTCGCCTCAGATAACCCGAGAGGCTGACTGGGATTAACTCGTTTGCAGAAATGACTACAGGTATAATTTCGTTCTACAGCCCACCCCACGTGTCGGCCACCTCGTAAGTCAGGTCCAGATATTTTGTTCCCTTATCTGTTTCGGATTTCAAGAGGTTCTCATCATATGGAATGGTTATGTCGACCAAAAATATCCTTGACTGTGCCCTTATTGTTATTATTATTATTATTACTGAGGACAGGGAGTAGCGTCAAAGGTGCAAGGCAAATCCTGCATGCAACAGAAAAGAGAAAAGACCCGTGTCAATGATTACAGAGTGAGCATAATTGCAACCCTTCAGAAATCGATGATATAGCTAATCACAAGCAAGTTTGTTTTTGCCCTACCTTCGAGGAGTCTTTTCCTAATTATTAGGTATCTATTTAACGCATGGTATATTTACTTCTTTTTTATTTTTATAATCCAAAATAGTGCTAAAGTCAAACCGTCATTATTAGTGCGTTGACTGCCTCTGTGGTCTAGTGGTCGTAAATCCTGGGTTTAAATCCAAGGTGGGGCCAAAACTCAGTTATTGAGTTTTTCAGTCAAGAAATTCTCAGTAGTAATCCGGATGGTGTTTTACCTCTGTGCCTCGAAAACACATAAGGCCTTACCCTTAACCTTACCTCACTCCCGTCGTGTCGGATTGCAGTCCCATCGGACTATGAGAGTGAGGAAATAGAAAGTGCACGTGTGTTCGGACACACACTCGGTGGCTACAATCCTGTTCTGCGCAAATGGCCGGTTATTATACTGGAGATACCGGAAATCAGATTCAAATTATGTTAGTATTTAAAACGAACGCCTGGCTCTTATGCGACTGATGCTGAAAATATTCATATAAACTTTAATAATAATTTAAAAAAATATTGGGACAGAGAGAGAGAGAGAGAGAGAGAGAGAGAGAGAGAGATAGAGAGGGAGAGAGAGAGAGAAAATTTAGCCAAGAACTGGCGTTCGTTGTGGGCGTTCGTTTTTCAAGAACTTTACAATTATGTTTAGACAAAGGTCTTCTAGCAAAAGACTTCTAGGCAAAAGTCTAAAACATATTCGGTCGGCTTGTGACGAAGTTTTGACCTGTACATGAATACTATAATCGCTATGATGAGCGGTATACGTGGTAGAGTCACGCTGCAACTATATTATGGTTGTAACACGAACGTGTCGGCTCGACCGAGGAAGGACCACGCTCTCTCAGAATACCAGCGTAAAATAGCAGTTTAATACTGCTGTGTTTCGTATAGCGAGTGTAGAGAACCGGAGACCCTTTTTTACTGAAAACGAGGCATTCCATCTTAGTCTTCACGGGTGACAACGCATCTGCGTTTTGATTCTTAATCGAGGATAAATGTAGATGTCTATGGCCACAGCATCCACTTATCATCAGGTGGACTGCGTGCTCGTTGTCACCCTTATTTTATAAAAAAAAAATATTGAGCGAATGAATTAGTGAATTACCGGAAATAGCACACCGGTGTTTATTTTTATTTTTTAAAAATATGACTATTGCTAACATTACTTGTGCATATAACCGTTAACTTAGGATGATCAATGAAATTAAGTATAAGCTTAAAATACTTATATGTAAGGAGTGGTTCACGGCTGTAGTCTAATGGCGGATTTGAACCTATGACTTTAAATTTCGCGGTTCGTAACCTCAACCACAGAATAAATAATAACCTCCGTTAACAGCCTAACATTTTTTGTCTTTTGATTTGCTTGCACTTTAAATATAATATAACCCTTTTCGTTTCTTTTTTAAGCAAAACTTCTAACAAGAAACGCCAACGAACAATTTTAGTACGGATACTTTTACTAATGTACAGTAAAGACGGACATTTAGAAAGGGTGTAACATTACACAATATAAACAATCAAAATAATGGTCGATGCAGACAACAATACAGATCGTGCGCGCGCGCAGATGTTATGGGCGCCATAGACAGCTGCCGTGGTTGAGGTCAACAACATTGATTGGTGTACCTATTGATATCAGAACAAATACTCACCAATAAAAAACTGCAGTTTATATAGTGAGGAAAAACCTAATAAGCTTTTTGCTGTTTGTTATGCCAAAATCAAATTGTGGAAAGTTAATTTTCCCATTCGAATTTAACTATAAATATTCAGGTATTATGAAAGTAAAGTAATATCCTAGGCAGGTTGACATTTCACAATATACATTTTTCTTAAATCTTTAGACATATTTAATGAGCCCGTTGTAATTGCGGTGTAAGAGAATTACAGATTATCGGGGAATCTGTGAAGAGAATCCACTGCCCTAAATCATCCTGAGGGTGCTGTAAGAAACGACAGAAAAAAATTAAACAGGAATGAGGCTGCAGCATCTTCTTTAAAACAACTCAAAACAATCAAAACTGTGGTTGTCTGACACGCGTGGCAGCTATGGAAAAAATACATTCAGATCATTCGGGATTCGGTCGGTTTTCGACTCATTCTCAATTCACACCAATCACGAGTTATAAAGGTTCCGTCAATTGTTTGTGATTGGTTGTACCGGAAATTTCAAAAACAGATGAATGAACCATTTCGAACGTACTTCGAAGCGTACCAGCTCGAACGAACGAATCATTCATGATTGACACATGTCTACTCCCTATGAGACAAATCCCCTGAGAGATCTATAGGGAAGGCCTATGGTAGGGGTATATTACAATCTATGGGAGAATATGTACAATATGTATATGTAGTTAAGATAAATGATTTAAAAAAAATGTTAAAGCAAGTAAGTATGAATAAATGCAATTAATTATTTTAGTAAAAGCAGAATATTGGTTGCTCGGACAATTAAAACTTATGCTCTGTTCCTGAGCTATAATAATTTTATATAAAAAATATCGAAAATTAAAATATATGTTTTATAGAATGGCATACCTTTTAAGATTTACTAGCCGAACAGCTTAATTTTTGATATAATATTACATCGATTGTGGATTACCGTATCGTTGTGAGTTTTAAACTCGAGCTATCGCAGAAGTCCAAGAAATCAACATTTTGGCGAGTCTAATCCAGCACAAATTGTTTACATCTTTTGGATAAAAATAATATTTAATTAACTATCTTTAAAATATTCTATTTCGAAGTGATGCCTTAAAACCAATCGAAATATTTGTATAATGTTTAATCATATTTCATAAATTTATGTATCCATTTAAAACAATCTATTGACCTTAATATGCAAATTAGAATACTCTATTAGTATTATTAACGATTAAATATACATTATGTCACTCTACACCTCTTAAATACGTTGATTGAATAAAGTTCGTGTGATTGGAATGTTTTATTTCTCATATATCTGTTTAATTTGACGACGATGTTAGTCGAACGTTACATCTACACTATAATTTTCTCCTGTATCGTAGAGGCAGTTAACATACATACATTTCACAAGGACAAAAATCCAGACCTAGAACAATTTATTTGTAGGCCATACAAATACTTGTTCTTGATTCGAACCCACGGCCCGTAGCGCTGTAACTCATTACTAAGCCACTGCCCCACGGAGCCGTCCAAGTTCGTGCCAAGTTATCGACAATCTTTGAGTATTTGAATACTCAAAGTCAACAATTTATGATACGCTTTGTGATAATTAGATAAAGTTTAATCACAGGGGCATACGAAAGCGCCAAACGTAGGCGTATTGTATAACTAGACATATTGTTGCAAGGTCTTCTGATTACAGCTAGCCTCAAATTCAATTTAAATATACGGGAATAATTATAATGCATTACATTCGAAGACTCACAGTTTTGTTTTATATATATAAAGCCTGGTAACGACATTCCATTCTAGTTGAAGATAAATAATATATATTTTTCCAGAATAGGGGTTACAAATGTGCACACAGTGCACCTGATGGTAAGTGGACATGGACATCTCTATATATCCTCGATTAAGAATCAGACAGTACATGCGTTGTCGCGTGAGATAGAATAAATACCTCGTTTCCAGTGTGGCCGAAGTAGGAAAAGGGAAGATCTCCCACCGGGCAAGGTGTTCTGCCCGGGGAGCGGCCAACACTCCGTGTGATAGTTTGGAGATGTTCTATATATACTGTTTATGATTCGGAATGTTGATAGCGTGATTTAGGCTTCGGTGTATTTCGCTTGTGGCGCGACGACAGCGCCGCCACACCAGTAAAAACGTTCTCCGGTTCTCTACACTCTACAGCATTAGGCTGCTATTTCACGCTGGTATCTGCGGGAGCATGGTCCATTCTCGGTCGAGCCGACCCACTTGTGCTACAACTATATACATGCACTGTGGTCTACCATGTATAAAATAATAACATATATATTTTTATATATTATACATAAAAATATATGTTATTATTATTATATATAACATAAATTTTTATATATTATAATCTAATATATAAAAATTTATGTTTGTTTGTTCGTATTTTATGCGCTGCCATATCGTTCATTAGATTGCGCTAAAACTTGTCAACTTATTGCATGCACATGCGCGAAGGTTATAGGCATATCACAATTAACTTACACTAGGAGGCGCGCGAATCATACCGACAAATTTGTTTGAAAGTAATTCAAGTTCAATTTTAATGATGTATTATAATTGAAGATATTCTTCCCAATTATACAATATAGCTTCCAAATTTTAAAAAATATTTCCACAATAATTTCTTCAGCGGCAGCAACGCGTCGAGCCAGCTAGTATAGAATATAGTAAAAAGTAGTAATTAAGTTTGAAAGCCGCATGTCTGTTTATTAATAAGTCATCAAAACCCCAGTCTAAACTATTACAACAATGAAATCGATGTCAGCGCCAACGTATTTTAGCATCTGTCGGTAGCAGCCGCCGGTGACATGTGTGAGTAAAACAAAACCTACCCCTCATGGCTGAGGGGTGAGATTTCCTCTACCAGGTGAGAGTCAAAGCTACACATATGTTGCCACGTGTGGGGAACCCCTCTACAGGTGCCCGCTGTATGAATGAAGTCATTGTTGCCGGATCCATTGACAACTGCGAGCCATTTGGCGTGGAATTTTTGGCGGGAGTATGTTTAAACTATAGACTGTAGAGCAATAATTGTCCATTTGAAGATTGTGTAATTAATTCACGTAGATTTTGGTTTTATGTTATAGATCTTTGATATATGGGGTTATTTAATGATAATATTTAAGGTACAAAATTTTAGGTTAGTAATTAAAAAAAAAAACATTTGAAAATAATATAACAACCTACAGATATTTTCAATTGGACCATAAATATATCATTACAGCCCTTCACAAGTCCACTGCTGAACATAGTTCTCCCCCAAGGAATGCCACAAAGCACGGTCGTAAGTAAATAATACATCGGCTTCCCGCTTGTCTTACCAGGTCGTCTTCCATTTAGTGGGCGTTGCCCTACACTTCGCCTACCGGTACGATGCTGACACTCGAGCATCTTTCTTCCCCATCGGCTGTCGGTGCTTCGAGCAATATGGCCGGGCTATAGAACCGGATTAGTAAGCTGAAGTGGCAATGGACCGGCCATGTAGCTCGAAGAACCGATAACCGATCGGGGAAAAAGGTTTTCGAGTGGCAATATACAGGGTTATTTTACAAAGAGTTGTCAAATTTTAAACTTAAGTTCAAATATATAAATAATGATATACCGGTACTTTTCTTCTTTTTAGGGTGCCACTTCTTTGAGAAGGTTGGCGACCATCATGGCTATCTTTATCTTTGAAGCTGCAGCATGGAAGAGAGAGCGTGTGCTGAGGTTAAACCATTCACGAAGGTTCTTTAGCCAGGATGTTTGTTCTTCTGCCAGGTCGGCATTTTCCCTCAAGTTTTCCTTGAATCACAAGCTGAGTAATACGATATTTGTGTCCAAAATACTGCAGCGTCCTCTCCTTCACGGTCGTCATTATCTCCATCTTCTCATTCATTCGACGCAGAACCTCAACATTTGTCATTCTTACGGTCCAGGATATTCGGAGCACACGTCTGTATACCCACATTTCAAATGCTTCAAGTTTTGAACATAATGTCGAGGTTAAGGTCCAACTTTCAACACCATAAAGTAGGACACTGAATACATAACAGTGCACCAGTCTCATGCAGAGTTTTAGGTTAAAGCGTTTACAACACAAAAACTTTTTTAGCTTCATAAAGGCACTGCGAGCTTGTTCTATACGGACTCGATCCTGTTCGCTAATTCATTGCTCATTTATGTAGCTTCCTATATCTTTTAATTTATTTACTCGTTCTATTGGGTTATTCTCCAAAAGTATTCATTTGTCAGTGGGGTCTTGTGTTGGATACCACCATATACCATAGTTTTTTTCGTGTTTATGTTTATTATTTTATGTGTTGTTTCTTCTTCTACTTTTATTGGAAATTATTCCAAATTGAATGTGATTTATACACAACATTTTTGCCGGTAGGGCCTTACGAATGTGTGCGCAGTCAAATTAGTTAAAATGTTTTTTTTTTAATTATATTAACTTTCTTTGTTATTTGCCTATATTACTTGTTCTAAGCGTTCTCTGCAAATTTGGCCGATTATTGCAAAATAACCCTGTAAAGGTGAATGGATGTGCAATTTTAAACAATGTTAGTATGATCTTACTTTAAACAGAGAAGGCTGATAATAGTGCGTGGAATAAGATGGATTGCTTCACAGGCTGTAATTATGTACTTTAGGTATTAGGTATGTATCATATACGTGGTAGAGCCATGTGCAGTTATATTAGAAGTATAGTTGTAGCACGAATGGTCGGCTCGACCGGGGAAGGACCACGCTCTCACAGAATACCAGCGTGAAATAGTAGCTTAACCATGCTGTTTTTCGTATGGTGAGTGTAGAGAACCGGAGACCCTTTTACTGGAAACGAGGCATTCCATCTTAGTCCTCACGGGTGACAACGCATCTGCGTTTTGATCTGTAATCAAGAATAGATGTAGATGTCTATGGGCCGCGGCAACCACTTACCATCAGGTGGACTGTGTGCTCGTATGTCACCCTATCCTATAAAAAATTTAACATTTTATTTAATCTCTATCGTACGAAGTGCAACATATTAAGTAAAAGAATGTTTCCTAACTAGGTAAACAAAAAGTAGGTAAAAATAAATTTCCTTTATTTTATAAAACACCAATATTAGATGTACAAAAATATATTTTAAGGTGAGTGCGAATGGTTTTTACTGGCAGTTAGTTTTTTCAGAGTGTGTTTATAAATATTATTATAATTTCTTAAGTCTTTTGTATAGTAACATTTAGTAACACGGTATTTACATACTGGCAGTTTATACATCAAACTACGACATTTACAATACAATTCTTCTTTGTTCATTTGACCTAGCATTTGCGCAGTCCCCTAACACAATAAAATTGATTCCCATGATTAAGATTCCCCAAGGAATAACTCCGTTGTTACCCCAAACAGGTGTGCTCTGATTAAGGCCAAGGAGCTCCCAGTGCAATGGGTCAGTGGCTACGTCTTGGTTCCGCACTCGTCAGACCATGGATGACCGTTGGGATAAAAAATACGCATGTGTATTGCTTTCATAAAGCATTTAAGAAAAGTAACGGAATAATTTTAATTGCTTTTAACTTAAATGCAATGTAGACCTTATTTAAATGTGAATGATTTCATAATTACCATATAATTTTGATTAATTATTCATGCTATAAGAAAAATATTCTCATATTACGATGCTGTTTAATAATTTTTTGCGATAGGTTATCTACACTAGGTCTTTTAAAACCTATACAGGACTTGCTAACATCATAACTTTACGTTTTACTTTAATTTTATACAGATATTTGTTGGAAAAACAATGTTTATTGCGGTGTTAATAATGATAAAAGTAGGAAGTGCGAGCCTGCGCTGTCTCTTCGTCTATATCAGGTTCCCTATGTAAAACCCTTATTTAGTATTTTATGCCTGCAACTTTACAAGGCGCAGGTTCCGCCTCACATGGAATACTGTTCCCATCTATAGGCTGGGGCTCCCCGGTGCCAGCTCCTTCCACTTGACCGCATCCAGCGCAGAGCGGGTCGAATCATCGACAACCCAGTCCTTTCCGATCGGCTCGATTCACTGGCGCTGCGAAGAGATGTTGCATTTCTTTGCATTTTTTTTGCATCTACCACGGGGAGTGCTCTGAGGAATTGTTCGGATTAATCCCAGCCGCCAAATTTCATGAACGCACATCACGACGAAGTTCCCGATACCATCCACACCTTGCTTGGCGATCCACGACTGTACGTATCACTAGAAGTTTTCTTCCGCGTACGACCGCCCTGTGGAATAGTTTCCCACCGGCGATTTTTCCGGACCAAGGATCTCCTAGGTGCGTGTTATCTGTAGTTAGCAGTGGCTGCAAATAACCGCCGGTTCGACAAACTCCGCCGATCGTTGAGTCCCGTGATTCCGTGAGGCGTCGAGGTCACCGGCCCCTAGGTGATTCTTGGCACTTTATGCGCTTCGTGCATCCTGTGCCTAGTCGCGTACTAAAGTGCCACCGTTGCACTTCCCCCAACCCTTTCGTTGTGAAAGGGGTAGGCAGTGCCCCAAGAGTTTACGCCAACGTAGTTGCTACCTCCATCCGCGTCGCGCATTACAGCCGATCGGCTGGACTTAGACAGGGCCATCAGTAGACGACTGACTTAGGTAGGTTTCGCCATGTCCGATAAGGACAACGACAAGGGGGAGCCACCACCGAGATCTAGAAAACCACCGGACCGAACTAGTGTTCTGGAGCGACCTATAGCATACCGGGACATCTTCAACCCAGAAAGGACTCGAGTAGTGTCTTCCTACTCGCAGATCCCTACTAGGAAGCCCCTATCTCCAGGGAAAGGACCCGCACCGAGGACCGCGCTCTCGCCCATCGTACCTGAAGGTACGACGGGGCTGGAACCGGTCTCCCAACAGCAGCGGGCTAAGAAGTCTTGGAGAAGGCACACCCCGCCTGAGACTGCAGCTTCAATGCAGGAGAAGAGGAAGTGCCTAGGATCCTCCAACTCCTCGGACTATTCGTCATCCGAGGAGGAGCTAATCCAAAGGCCGATAAGGAGATCGCCACCGAAGTCGCCATCGCCGACTAAGCCCACTCCCCCTAGATCAGAGGAACACCACTCCAGCATGGAAGCTGTAGATCTAGAGCAGGGAGGAGAAGGGTCGTATGGTTGGAGTGCCACAACATATGCGACCTTAGCTCCAAACACATCGGCTGGACACTCGCCGTCCACGTCGCCGAAGAAGACTACCGATAATCCGTCCGGGCGTCCGCTGGATGATGGCCAACGGCCATCTACTAGCTACGCCCATATGGTAGCGGCACCATCAGTGCCACGACCCAAACCGGCGGCAGCGTCTTCTGATAAGCCTGCCGACCAGGAGGAGAAGACCAGATACCCGCCCATAGTGGCCGAAAGCCTCCCGGACTGGACGAGGCACTTCAAGGAGCTTAACAGAATGTTAGGCCACCCGTTGAATGCCCGTCCGTTCGGGAAGGGGGGTTCGTTTTACGCCACAAAGCGCCACAGAATTTAGGACGGTTCAACGCTACATGGTTGAACTGTCCAAGGCAACACCTAGTATCTCGTGGTACTGCTACACCCCGGATGAAGACAAGCCCACCAAAGTGGGCATCCGGGGGCCTACCAATGGGAACCGACACCAGTACCATCGAGGAGGCCATAAAGGCAAAGGGCTTCCCGGTCAAATATGTGAAAGCAATCCCACCGAGAAGGGGCAGACCAGGATGCGTATACTTTGCCCAATTCGACCACCTAAGCCTGGAGCAGCTTAAAAGACTCTACGAAGTTGACGAACTACTCTTCATGAGAGGAGTAGTTATTGAGGCCTGGCAAAGAAAAGCCGGACCGGCACAATGCCACCGCTGCCAGGCCTTTGGACACGCCTCAGCAAATTGCTTCAGGCCGGTGAAGTGTGTACGCTGCGCCGGGGAGCACATAGCGAGCCTTTGCCCTCGGGGTAGAGAGGAGGAACCCACATGTGCCAATTGTGGCAAAAATCATACTGCCAATGACCGTCGCTGCCCAGTCCTGAGGAGGACTGCACGGAGGCAGGGGATAACCTTACCGGGGCTACTCCCGGAGGACCCGAAAAGGATCCCCCAGAGTCGCCCAAAAACCATCACCATCCAGAAAGACGGGTGGGCCACCATCACGGGGAAGGGCAGACAACCAGCCCCCCCCACCCGTACCACGCCAGGAAACGGTGGACCCCCCAGAGGAAAGGGCAACCACCGGGGCGACCCTGCAACCTCCCGCCAACCCTGCCACAGAACGGCAGCCCTCCAAGAAGAGGAGGCGGGAGAGAAGCCGAAAGAAGTCGCAGCCTCCTCGGGCTGTTACCTCTACCCCGACACCAGGACCAATAGCGCCTCAGGCGCAGGTTATAAAGGAGACCACCCAAAAGGGCGTGAGTAGAGTGCAGGAGAGGGCTCCACCGGAGGAGAGAGCCCGAGCTACACACAGAGCGCGCTCTACTCAAAAACAAGAAGTCCAACGCCCGAGACCAGTACCAACGCCTTCAGATAGGAGACCACCGACGGCCGGCCTCGAAACAGTTAATGCAATCCAGCGCTTAGTTGGGATTGCCATCGAGGTCGGCACGCAAGTCCTGGCCGACATCAGAGCCGGGACGGATCCAATAACGGCGATCATGAAGGCGCTGGCAAACCTCCTGGCCAGACATTATGGAGGATAATAACCTGCGCCTAATGTACTGGAACCCGGACGGAATTCAGCAGAAGCTGCAGGAACTCCGCACTGTCGCCCAGCAACAGGACATACATATTATACTGCTGGGCGAAACAATATTGAATCCCAAAACGCGCATAAAGCTGCCTAACTTCCACATCTATAGAAGGGACGAGGTCACTTCTCAAGGGGCCGCCTATAGAGGGACGGCGGTTCTAGTGAGGAGGGACATCGTCCACCAAGAGCTGGATCTACCATCCTTCCAGACTATGCGCTCAATCGGCATAAGAATGGAGGCGGCGGGCGAGGAACTAAGAATATACGCAGCATACCGCCCGCCAGGGACTCCATTCTGCTCCTCAGACATCCGGACGGTAATGGAGGGCGATACTCCTGTAATCATCGCCGAGGACCTGAACGCCAAACACCCGGCGTGGGGGTCCAGAGTGATCACCCCGCCGGGTCGTGAACTATATGAAGATGCTGAGAAGAACCAGTATGACGTTCTAGGTCCCGAGGAGCCAACTCACGTTCCTACCGACCCAAGGAGGCACCCGGATGTATTAGACATCGTGCTCACTAGGAACGTCAACTATCCGATAGTGGTAGAAGTGCTGTACGACCTCCCTTCACAGCACCTCCCGTTACTGATAACCCTTGGCTTAAAGGCGGTGACTACGCCGCCTAGAGCTTTTAAAACCCGTGTCGACTGGAGGCTCTACTGTCAACATCTTCAGCAGAGACCTCCAGCACACCAACCTATATGCACAGCGGACGACGTAGAGGCCGCTGCAACTAGAATCACCAATAACATCAAGGAAGCCCAAGCGAGATCAAGGAAGCCCAAGGAAGATCAAGCGCAAACGAGCGCTGAGAAAGCTCTGGGCGCGTACTCGCTGCCCCAGGATCAAAACGCAGCTGAACACCTTAACGGAGGAACTGTCGGTTTCAGTCCAGGCCTTCAGAGGCGAAGCCTGGGATCGGCGCATCCAGAAGGCGGAAGAGAGAGATGTGTCGCTTTATAGACTAAACCGACAGTTGACCAAATCCAGACCTCCCGTTTGCCCGCTGACTGATAATACGGGCAAACGATGCTACGATGCCAAGGGCAGAGCGGATATCCTAGTCGAGCACTTCGAGGAGCAATTTATGCCGAACACAGCAAGTGCGGAGTTCATGGAGCTTCATGCCCGGAAGGAAAGTCGCGTACAGGAGTTCCTGTCGTCGCCCGCGCCACCTCTTGCAGGAGATTGGTTCATCTCCCCCGCAGAACTGCGGAGGACAGTAACCTGCCTGCAACCGAGGAAGGCGCCGGGGCACGACGGGATTACCAACGCTGCACTCCGACAGTTGCCCAATAGAGTCATAGTAGAGCTTGGTCGACTCTACAATGGGATATTGCGGACATCCCACTTCCCGGAGGACTGGAAGAAAGGCAAAATCATCGTCTTGCCGAAACCCGGGAAGGACAGGCGTAGAGCTGCCAGCTACAGGCCGATCACGCTATTACCACATATAGCTAAACTGTTCGAAAGATTGCTGCTAAGACGTCTCCGTCCGTGCATCCAACTTCGGGCGGAGCAGCACGGATTCAGGAGGGGTCACTCCACAGTCACACAACTGACTAGAGTGCTGCACCTGCTTGCGGCAGAGTACAATCGTGGCCGCATATCGTTGGGCGTCTTTCTCGATATCGAGAAGGCGTTCGACCGGGTGTGGCACACAGGATTATTATATAAACTGGAACAACAGACCAGTGTCCCTCCTGCTATATTGCGGCTAATAGCGTCTTTCCTGGAAGACAGGAAGTTCTACGTCTGCGTAGAGGACGCCGAATCCGCAACAAGATCCATCAAAGCCGGCGTCCCACAGGGCAGCTGTTTGTCTCCAGTCCTGTACGCGGCTTACACCAACGATATACCTACACTGGCAGGCAGGCTTCAAGAGTGGGAGGACGACGTTGAGCTGGCGCTATTCGCGGACGATAGCGCCTATTTCACCTCGTCCAGAAGAGCCCACATAGCCACTGCCAAGATGCAGCGTCTGCTGGACCTGCTGCCACCATGGCTGGATGAGTGGAGGATGGTCGTCAACGTTGGTAAGACGACCGCTCTGCTCACTCGCCGTCTCAGGAATTTACCACCTCCGCTGACCCTCAACGGCCAGGAGATTGCGTACCAGAAGGCTGTAACTTACCTTGGGTGTAGGATCGACAGGACGCTGCGCATGACCGCGCACGTCGACTTCGTCGTCCGCCGGGCCCGATGTGCGCGGGCGATGCTCTTGCCGGTCCTGGCATCCAAACTGCCTCTAAGAACCAAGCTCCGGATATACAAGATGTATATCCGGACCATTATCACCTACGCTGCACCGGCCTGGTACGCACTTCTGAGCGACCCTCTGAGGCGGCGACTACAGGCCCAGCAGAATCTGACACTAAGGACGATCGTCGGAGCAGGTCGCTACGTCCGGAACGACGTGATAGCGGCGGATTTGAAGATCGAGAACATCACCGACTTCGTGGCCCGTTTAGCACGCGGCATGTTTGACCGTGCCGATAACGGGCCACATGAACATCTCAACGGCTTTGCGCCGTTGCATACCCGGCCACCGGACGGGCGACCTCTTCCAAGAGAACTCCTCTCTATATGTGATTAGAGAGTTGAGTAACAACCCACAATGCCGCAGAAAGGCCAACCCAGACTCAACCAGATAACCACCTTTTTCCGTAGTTGGTTAACTACGGAAACAATACATCACCTAATACGGAACAAACCCGGTATGCTATTAGCCTAGAATAGGCAACAAGGACTGTCCCATAATAATGGGACATGAGGACACCCGGGTAATGGGGGTCACCCCGAGGCCCGAGACCTGTATTGCATCTCGGTGCAATCAGACGACATTCAACGGTTTTTCCGGACCGATACGACATAGGGTCCTTCAAGAAGAGAGCTTATTCCTTTCTAAAAGGCCCACAACACACCTGCAATTCGCCTGGTGTTGCAATTGTTAATGGGCGGCTGTAGTCACTTTCCATCAGGTGAGACGATGCTCGTTTGCCCCTCCCCCTCCTATAAAAAAGTTAAAATTATTTTACAAGCACTAGAGACTCTTATACGATTAAATTATTGTTGTTTGCGTTAATATTTTAACGCAAACAACTATAATTTTGGTAGGCTACATGTAATGTTTTATCAATATTCTTATAATCAATACTGCGCCTAATAGGCATCTACTGTACAACGGACAAAAATGGAAGTCTGAGACAGTTCTAGCAGTCTACATCCCTTGGACCCCACTAATCAAAACGGTTTTTCTAATAAATTTTCAGTTTAAATTTGTTAGTACGTACTGCAAAGCTTTACGCTAATTTACATTTTGTTATCGTTATTTAAATAATGCCTTCAAGTTAGTTTAACAGTGAAAAAAAAAATGAAAACGATAAAAAATATTTATGAATATTGTCATAAGAATAATTTTAAGGAATGCTTAACTCAGCGATGGATTAACTATTTAAAGATGGCCGCCTGGCTGATTTGCATAATTTCCCGTTGTGCAAGTAATGCGCTATTTTATAGCTTAACGCGTTTACCTAGAATCTGTCCCACAAAGGCGAGTAGCAACCATAAAAGTACTTATGCACCGCAGGATACTCCGTCGTAACTGCTTCCTCATTAGCCACGAGCAATAGTCGCTTCCGCCAAGCGCAGACATTGGAGCCATGTACATCTCAGATCATTAAAGTTAATGAAATACGCTATATCTAGTTAAAGAGCTTGAGCAATTGATGTCGCTTCTATATTGACTATTTCCAGACATATTTAACGAGATAAGAGAACCTGTTATAAGGATAAAAGTAAAAAAGTAAAGTTACAGCCTATATACGTCCCAATGCTGGACACAGGTGTCCCCTCATGAAGTGTCCGCCGCGCTATCCCAATACGTGTTGGCGAACTTCAACACATGTCTTCGAAAATTTTTTTTCTTATTTCTCAAACATGCAGGTTACCTCACGATGTTTTACTTCACCGCCGAGCACGTGGCACAAATCAGTACTTAAAATTGCAATTAACAATTTCATTAGTGACGGCAGGGATCGAACCCCGGTTTAACACGGTACTGTGAAATTTACAGCAAGCGCTAACCATCTGAGCTACCACGGCTTACAAGAATAAAATTTCACTTCTTTTGTATAATTAAACGAAACAAATGGGCACACTGTCCACTTGATTTTTGACACACACTTGATTAAGAATCAGAATCTGCATTAGGATTCTTATCGTCGGCATTAACTATCTATCTTCTGAGGACTAAGATGCAAATAATAGTAAGTAGTAAGAAAAATCTTTTACTTTCGTCATTCACCGTAAGAAACAACACTTTGTTTCTTTGTATGTCACTACATACGCTATTATTTTTATTAATTATTTCATTACATCCTACAAAAAGTCCACTGGTGATCACATTAATTACAGCCTATCAAAAGTCCACTCGTGATCACACTAATTACAGCTTATCAAAAGTCCACTGGTGATCACATTAATTACAGCCTATCAAAAGTCCACTGGTGATCACATTAATTACAGCCTATCAAAAGTCCACTGGTGATCACAGGCCTCCCTCGTAAATTGTCTCATAGGGGGAATATATGCCATAGTTGCCACGCCTGGCAGATAAGTTAGCAACCAAAGTTTTTATTAGTTTGAGTTGTAGCCATGAAGATGCTGCTTATCTCCTTTTTCATTTCTAACTGTTGCCTTTTGCGACATGGAATAATATGGGGATGCAGGAGATTCTGTTACGCCACCGCTACACGGGAATACTGCAATTCGCTGCAGTCGTAATACGCTGAAGTGTGGCTCTACCACGGTGAAACTCTAAATCTTTTCAGTAAATAAAACTTATCTTAAATTTAGAAATACCATTCACAAATTGACTCGTTAAAAGACGGGAAATATTCCTAAAATCATATAAAGTAAACTAACATAAAATTCCTATCGCGCCGACTTATTAGGTTCTCCATCAGAGATATTTTTCGGCTTCGCTTTTGTATATAATTACGAAAGCTTATAATATGTCTGGCAGTTGTTAGTTACTGGGAAACTGCGACCACAGGACACACATACTATTGCATATCTATAGACACATAATAAAAATGGAAATTGTTATTGTCTGTAAATTGTATATTTTCATGATAAAAATGATTGAGAGGAATTAAAAATAAGTAATTAACCACGTTTCTATCAATTTAAGTATTGCCTGCCGGTTTGTTTATGAACGTATGACGTTTAAAGTAGGTAAGTTATAATATTTTTCAAAAGAATTATATTATTACATAATAATAAGAAATTGGAAACAGTTGATATTTTATGAATGGACACGAATGAATAATAGTGTCTTATAATTATCGATATATATACATACTTTCAGTAACTTGTGGTGGTTGCGTTTAGTAATTTTTTTATGAAGTTTCTAGAAAAAATTACTGCTGGAGGTAATATCAAATTCAAAGTGAAAATTAAATATTTATTGTGTGTTATTTTAGTCACATTACAAATGATTGGATATTGCTCGGAAGATCTACGTTAACGCTGTTTTTTTTTTAAATTGAGAATTAGGTCGGCGCTTGAACACAAATCCAACTTTAAAAACAATGATCCTACTAATTAGAGATAAAATAATTTTAATATCTTTTTGTAGTAATAGTCTTTTTGTGAACTTTCAATAAAACATAAAATTTAAGAAAATTTAACATTCTTTTTGTATAATATAACATTGATAATACGTTTTTTTACAATACAAAATTTAGTTCAAATTATAGATTATCGTTAACATTTATAAGATTTTATGTGACTCGCCATATTTTTAACAGTTAACGAGCTACAAAAAGCAAAAAAGAAATAACGCGCGGAACGAACCGCATGAACAATAAGCTCGTAAACAAAGATAAGGATGAATACAGTTTATTGTGGGCGCTGCAAATAATTATATCGAAAGTGACCCACATGAAATCTATGTAGACTTAATGGTGGCTTGCACGGAGAAAATGGAAGACAGAGCTTCGTGACCGCTCCAGCCAGGTGCGCTCGGCGTCGCCTAATTGACGCATATCAAGACGCCTCCTCGTAAGTGTACATCATTTGCAGAAATTACACGGCGTATATGTATGGTATAATAAACGTTACGCGGTCCATCATTAATAACAAGGTTATTTGTAGTTATTTAGAAATGAGAAATTGAAAAATCAGAAAAAAACCATCAATCATTCTGTAATATGTTAGTGGGCGTAAATTCAATTGCTGCGTGTCATGGAAATGAAAATGCCCGGGTTCGAATTCCGGATCGAGCCAAAATCAATTATTGGATTTTTCTGTAAAGAAATTCTCACTAGCAACACGGAGTAAAGAATTTGGCGGTGTTTCACACCGTGCCTCGAAAAGCAGGTAAAGGCGTTGGTCCTATACCTGACCTCTCTCCGGTGGAGTCTGATTACCTTATATCGGACTATGGCAGTGAGGGAATAGAGAGTGCACCTGTGCTTGCGCATACATCCGGGTACTATAATCCTGTCCTACGCAGATGGCTAATATCTGTTGAGACTGGCCACCGTGGCCGAAATTCGCTCTGGAGGACATTATTTTTGATAACGCACTAAGAGTTCCTGTATACACGTCTAGTAATGATTACAGGTAAGACGGTAAGCTTAAGTTTCCGATACATAGTTAATGAACTAAGATCATAATGTCTGGTGTGGCGAATGACCAAATCCGAGGTACAGAAATGATGGCGTGCTAATAATTTGAAATATTTTCAGCGATACGGCGTTTCTTGGGTTCGATTCCCCGGGTCAGACCTTGACCTTGTTATGCGAGATGTTACTATGAAACAGAAACAGAAACTTTTTTATTCAATGTAGATTATGAACAATACTTATTGAAAGTCAGTTTTTTCATTTACCACTGGTTCGCAAAAACACCTCTGTCCTGGGAAGAACAGAACGCTTACAATCATGTTTAGTGTTTACAATTAACAACACAAGACAAATTAGAAAGAGCTTGGTAGCGACCACCCTTCCCAGGGGTTATTATCATCCATAAATTCCTTTACTTTACTTTACTTATCTTCACGCACAATCTCTAACGGGGTAGCCAGAGAGAACAGATCGCCAAGTGTCACGATCCTTACATATTCCTCTTTCGCTTCTTTCAGGTTCATTAACTTCTTCATACATGCACGTCTAGGTATCCAAGTACTCTTGACCCTCCCCTCTTCGAGCAATTTGCTCACATGGGCTTCGAAAGATAGTCTCGGTCTACCTCGACACCTTTTAATATTTACTTTCGCTCTATATATTTTCTTCACCATTCGGTCTTTACTCATTCGTTCAACGTGCCCAAACCATTGGAGTACGCCCCTATCAATTTTTGTGATAAGGTCATCTTTCAATCCTGCCATATTGCGAATCTCTTCGTTTCGCTTTCGGTCGGCTATGGTAACGCCACACATTTTACGAAGAGATCGCATCTCCACTGCATTCAACTTGCTTTTATGCTTCTTCTGGCATACCCAGGTTTCGCTGCCATATAACAAAGTCGGTACCAACATTGCGTTATGTATTGCAAGGCGTGCACTCTTCACCACGCCTTGCCTTTTTTACTAATGCATTCAGGGCACCATTGACTTTGTTTCCGGCAGCGACACGCCTATCCACATCTAAATCACATCTTCCATCCCGGCTGAAAGCACTCCCCAAGTATACAATTTCATTTACCTGTTCTAGACATTCCTGATTTACCCATATTTCACATTTCGTACTCTCTTCGTCCTTTTCAAATACCAGTCAAATTCCTTAATATTATAATAACCTTTTTTATACAAACTTAGTTTCATAAAATTTTTGAACTTGGCGTATGACAAATTTTATATAATTTCTGGGATTTTGTTGTAAAAGCGTAGGTATACATCGCCCCAAGAATGAATTACCGACTCGGTGTAGTCGAGTAACTGGTACTACTAGCTTGTTGAATGAATATTACTTATTTTTGCAAAACTACGTGTACGTACATTACATTTTCATAAATGTATTGAGAGGCCAGTTAGTACATTAATTTCCTTAAATTTTTATCTCAGTGACTCTTTTGGTTTTATATTATATATTGCTTTAATGGCCCTCTTCTTCTTATGTGGACTGTATGTGCGGTTTCTTGAAAACCTAAAATAAAATGGCTGACGTGGCACGCGACAGCCTTGGATGATGCACTCGCTCTTCCAACGTCACTTATAATCATTTACGTAAACAATGTTTTTTCCTAAAAATTCAGAACTTAGCAGGATTCGTTTAAATTTTTATAGTCGTATCGCCTACCTGTACATGTAATAATCACAACTTCTTAAACTCCTTTTAAAATCAGTAAATACAGCTGTTAATATTATTAACACCAAGCTCGTTAACAATCTTTTCGGTTGAAGAAAATCTGTTGATCGGTCCGTGTTTAAACACCATGATTCCTGCCATTCGTTGTCCAACTCTCGACGGTCATTCACCAAAAGGTACCGGAGCGAATCGGAGGAGTATGAATAAAAAGGTGCGGTGAGGAATCACGGTGTGTAGGCACCCTTAAGTCAAAGAAAACAATTGGCATAATGATCAAATAGTGAGGGTATTCAGAAATCATTTAATGCAAGACGTTGGGGAAGGAACTCTGGTGTACGGACACCCTCACAGGAAGTCTCGGACGGGTAATTGCTGCAATCAAAGTAGATGAACATAATTTTTTGTAATTCTTGTATTATTCATAATATCGCGTACCGTGACGTAAAAATTTTTATTTTTTAAAACGCTTATAAAACGACAAAACACAATTAGTACATCATTTGTATATAAATTAGCATGGAAATGATTAGGCATTGAGAAAAGTAATATATGTGTCCAGTTATTATATTGACATAGGCCGTGTTGAAATCCAAACCTACACGTTTCTCATTTTTCTGGCAAGCCGCTCATTGGCTAGCTTTCAGGATTTGAACACCATTCCAGTCCAAAAAGGAGAGGTGAAATAAGCACAAGCCTTTATAAGTACAGCTGGTATACCAGATGGTACATTAGCTTTGTTCATGTCTAGATCCTACTAGGTATTAACCTCCTTGTTATAGTGATACATATCTCTGACATAAAGGTACCGCAAAGTAGTAGAAGGGGGTACGTTGTTGCCACTCTCTAGAAATGAATTACAGGCAAAAAGAGATGTGAACCAGTCCGCCTTCTCCTTATCCTTATCTATTACATAGATTCGCCAAATGCTTGCACTTTTCTGCTTGATTGCATTCGGCGCTGACCCATGGGCGAGCTTTGCTACTGATGGGTGCGTCATCAAAGAGGATAAAATTCTCCATCGCTTGATGTACCACGTCGGTTTTAACTTCTGCGTCGCTCGATGGATCCGGAAAGAGAAACTGACCTCTCGTCAAGGATAGGACGCAAAAAAGTATTGCACCTTATCCAAGGAACACTTCCGGAATCGTAATATAGTAGGGGATATATCGATACATATTTCACCAGGCAGTGGTCAGAACTACTCATAGGGGAGATAATCTGTACATCATACCCCTCTTTACAATTGGCTGTATGCCCAATATAAGGCACATGGAGTACACGAGACGCTTGAGTACCAGCAGCGACCAGCTTTAAAAGACCTAGTGACAAGGCATATCGATTTCGATAAAAGAAGCTTTAATAAAAATAAATACTACGAATTTCACTAATAACATTACCGGCAAAAAAGATTATTCTATGCACTATACTTTCAGTTTCACCATGTGTGAAAAACATAGTATAAATTTATAAAAACGTTAAGGCCACGAAATATTTTTAAAGAGCATATTTCACGGTGTTTAAGTATCGCTTACGATATCCACGTATATGTAACATTTCTTTCGAAGAATATCTAATAGTACATTGTCTTCTTATTCATCTAGCACTTTATCAGCCGTTATAACTGTAGTCCGGAACACGGACCTCTCCTCTTTTAGGGACGATGTCCTTAGTCACCACGTTTGTAGGTGGTGGGCGAACGTAGAATTAGATATATTTTTAATTTAATGGCAATCTTTGACGCTACTGCCCGTTTTGCCAGTCTAGTTATTTTAAGATTGACGTAAACAGAATAGTTACAACGCCATCTATCGGAAGTCATCTTACGAATCATTACGATCATTCACCTCTTACGAACCCACGGGACGAAATTAGGCGATAGCTTCTATTATGCTAACTCGCGTATATGAAGAGTGATATGATATGATATATGAATCTTGCGCCCTCCTTTCTGCCAAGGAGGGTCGCAGCCGGCGGCGTGGTATGCTATGAGCATTCCCCACCTCCCTCCCCCGCTTTTCGTAGGGTTGCCCATATTTGCTTCGGGCGCACAAAAAACGAATATACTAATGAAATATCATAGATGGCGCTCTAAGAAAATCTTAGAATGCATATGGCCAAATGTAGTAGCGGCGTAAGAGCCAACTACCACATATCATCGCGTGGGTGGTCATAACAACGTGGCAGCTTTGGCAAATAATATATTCTCCTTATGAGGCAAGTTATGGGGAAGGCCAATGTTGAGCAGTGCACTTAGATGGGTTGTAATGAATGTAAAAAGAAATATTGAATACGTAGGCATACTGTAATGTAGTGAGAATAATAAAAGGGATTACGGTTCCTGATCATATAAGGTGTAATAACATATTCTAATCTATCCAACAATTTCCTTTGTTCCGGACTGAGAGCACTAATTATATTACAAGGCGTGCCGGGTTTCGCTATGTTGCCACACTTAAAATATAGTTTAGTTTGAGCATAGTTAAATTTTTGAGAAAAACCACCAATGTTGACCCGTAAATAATCCACATCTGGCCATTGCATTGGTACGTTGCAAAGTCCACAGACTAAACTGGGAACAGCACTTGAGTAACTGTCTTTACCGTGTCACTGCCCTACACTACCATGTGGTGGCGATGTAAGAATATCTCCTACCTCGTATAGTCCTGTGGATGTCGACAGGCGACAGAGGGAAACAAAGCAGGGATAGGAGGAGGAGGGAAATTAGCAGAAGCCAAATAAAAAATAAAAACTGCAGCCTATATTCAGTAATTTTGTTTTCAATAACAATATTCTTTATTTGAAAGAATATGGTTTTACAATGGTGTTCGAGTGTAATTCGTTCTACATATTCTACCTCAGTGGTGTGCAAATATTAATGGTCAAATAACTTATACAACAATATTTACCGAATTTTTAACAACACAAAATTTTTTAACATTACTCAGTCGATTTGATAATTAATTAATTAAGTAACAGTGTCAGAAAAAAAATGCCAATAAGATGTCTAAGTATTATTATATCTCAATGGGTGCGTTTGGCAGAAAAAAGCGCTAGCAAGCGCTTGTAAGCAAAATGGCGATCGTAAGCGGTAAGCGCTGTCAAATCGTAAGTAGCTATTTTCCTCCAGGACACGATGTTAGTTTTAACGGGGGAACCTAACCTAATTTAAATATATGTTTGTAAAGTATTCATATTAAAAACTTACCAATCATGAATTTTTAATAAAATGTATATGTTTATTCATGTCATTATATTACTTAAAACTAATATTGCACAAAACAACTTATAAACTCTACTTCAAAACAAACAAATTAAATAAGCAAAATGGCGGATTGTGTCAGCGCTACTGAAGTAGCAATCGTGTCCTGGCCGAAAACTATTTCAGCGCTTATAAGCGCTTGCTAGCGCTTTATGTTCTTATGTCAATAATTATATAAAGTCAATTATAAATGTTACATACACAATTGTCATTAATTTATTTCAATATTTATATCTAATTTACTAATTAAATAAATAAAATTTTCAATTTTATAAAAATACCATAATTCGAAAATTATTTCAAACATTGTGTCAAACTCTTAAAAGTATCGCCTACTTATGTGCAAAGAAGTCTTTTATTGTGTGAAAAGATTCCTGAATTGGCTTAGGCTGTAACTAAATGGGTGCTCGCCTCTCATTACTGAAGGGGTAAAGAAGCGGGGTAGTTCCGTTTTAGTGTTTGTTAACAAACTTAACATGTCTTTAGTTTCAAATGATCTTAATTCATATAATGTGGGTGATCGCTACCGAACTATTTCTCATTTGTTTTGTGTTGTTAATTGTAACATACATGATTGTAAACTGCTATTTTAATAAAAATAGTACGGTTGGGTTTCTTGTTGGTTCTTCTCCATAAAGGTTTCTTTCGAACCAGTAGAAAATTAAAAAAGTGACTTTCAATATGTATTATTTATAATCTATATTAAATAAAAAAGTTTCTGTTTCTGTATATACAGTGACGTCGGTATAAGGGATCAATGATTGGTTTAGGCTCGCTTATTTTAGAATATCAGAGAGAAAAAAAGTTACACCTCGGTAGTGCTAAGTGTTTCGTTAACTCTAAAAAATAGATTCAGGCAAATTTGCTACTACGTTTCTATTTATTAATAAATTATACATAATGTAACTTTCTTTTATTAACACCGATTCAAATCCGATGAAAGATCGATTGTATTCAAAACCAAAACAAAAATTTTATATTATTTTCTCTTTATAAGCAGAGATTTTTTTTTAATTTTGGCTAAAAATCAGTTTTATTATTTTATGTTTACACGAGGGTGCAAAATCCCTTATGGTAGGAGGGCACTACAGCTCACGTTCAACTGCAATGAACTTCAAACATGAAGGCTAGAGATTTGTTATCACCTCAGAGGCCTAAGAGAAAATTCTTCAAATTTTCGTTTCGTGTTCCGGACACGACATGTACACACGACGATCGATTGTATGGCAAAAACGGAGCCGTACTACCTAAAAATATTCAATTAGTGTATTATGGTATTTATTTTTTATGTATTTTAGTTTTTTATTTAGTTAAAATAAATTGAAGTGGATAAAGCCCCTAATAACGACTAGAAATAAAAAAACTGCTGTTGCCGACCCGCTTTTTAAGCGCAACAACTATGGTAAATATCCCTCCTATGACGCCTCTTTGGGGGGTCTATGTTCAGCAGAGGACTTTAATAGGCTGTAATGGTAAGGGTAACGGTTTTCATCATCTTACGGTAGGGAAGGTAGTAATTTAATTAATATCCATTAACTTGTATCTAGTAACAGCTCTCACTTTAAAGTTATTATAACAATATTAGGAATCTAGTCTATCCGATTAACCACGTGCTGGAACAGTGCACGTTGAAGGAAAACATCTAGAAAAAACCTGCATGTCTGAGGTATAATATTTAGACGATATGTAAAGTCGGCCAACACAATTTTATACGTGGTACAGCCACGCTGCAGTTATATTATGGTTGTAGCACGAATGGGCCGGCTCGACCGGGGAAGGACCACGCTCTCACAGTATACCAGCTTGAAATAGCAGCTTAATACTGAATGTGTTTCGTATAGTGAATGAGATCTGGAGACACTTTTTTATTGAAAACGAGGCATTCCATTTTAGTCCTCAAGGGGTATCTGCGTTTTGATTCTTAAACGAGGATAAATGTGAATGTCTATGGGCCACAGCATCCACTTACCATCAGGTGGACTGTGTGCTCGTTTGTCACCCTTATTATATTATTATATTCTTATATTCCTGCTTGTGCCTCGCATTAGGATAGCTGTAACTATACATTATAAACGTAAAAATAATATGTAATAAATCAAAACTTCTAACAAAATATACACTTAAAGCAAACAAAATTTATAATAGTTGACATAAGCATAATCATAAAATCAAACCATTATCCCTTTAAGGCACGTAGATTATAACATAAAACCCGTTATGGATTATCTGTTCGATCGCAACGAAGTAAGTTAGCTACGCTGCTTCCGCAGAATGTTCGCAAGTAATTATTTTCAGAAATTACACACTACACATCCCTTTGCAATTATGTCAAACTATTGAATTTTAGCAATTAATTACGAATAAATGTTAAATTTTTATGAATTTTTAGTCTAAAAGTCTTAAAATATAGATTTGTTTATAAAGTAAAAAGTACATTTTATAATATAACGCCTGCGACTTCGTTCGCACCGAATATTTTTCAGTAATTTATTATTATACTTTCCTATTTGTATATCAATTTTAATGTTTTCATGGGTTTTAATTTCTTTTGCGCGTAACCATCACTATTTTTCCAAAACAATGTTGGCATATCTACTCCTCATAACATCAGCTATCTGAAAGTAAAAGTTCAAAATCGGTCCAGAGGAGAAAATCCAGCACAAACGGATTACGTGGTAGAACAATGCTGCGGCTATATTGTGGTTGCAGCACGAATGGGTTGGTTCGATCGGGGTAGGGCCACGCTCTCATAGAATACCAGCGTAAAATAGCAGCTTAATGCTGTTGTGTTTTGTATGGTGAGTGTAGAGGACTGGAAACCCTTTTTAGTGGAAACGAGGCATTCCAACTCAGTTCTCAGGGGTTACAACGCATCTGAATTTTGATTCTTAATTGAAGAAAAAAAGAAGTCCATGGGCCACAGCATACACTTACCATCAGGTGGACTGTGTGCTAGTTTGTCACCCTTATTCTATAGAAAAAAAAAACTAGACAGATGGACAAAAATTTTAATTTTATTTATTTGTATGTATAGATATAGCGATAGAAGTAGATAGCGATATTAGGCATTCTAATATTACATGCCACTTACTCGTACAAGCCTATGAGGCGACTATAGAAGAGTTCAGATAAGACAATGGGAGACCTCGGAAAGATCTCGTGGTATAAGGTAGTATGACCATTTCGTATATTCCAGATGTGTAATACTCACACCACCATCGGTGAGCAGCGTCAAAGATGAGAGACACTTCCTGGTATTACTATCACCAAATGGGCAATTAAAGGATATTCTTTCTACTCGTATAGTGGAAGCATCCTATGACTTAATAGTATGTTTCAAGAAACAAGTTACAAAATAAACTCTACTTCTGGTCTCGATTAAGGAAATTAACAGTGCTAGAGCCACTCGGCAGCTTTGCTGTTGCACGTATGGGCCGGCTCAAACCGGGGTGGTACCACGACCTCACAGAATACCGTCCTCACCTCACAGAATGCGTGAAGTGGTAGCTCTGCTTCCGCGTTTCGTTTGTTGAGTGCAGGTGGCCGAAGGCCCAATTCTCCCCCACCCCTCAACATTGTAGCGGAATTAAATGTTAGACTACCCCAGGAGGGTACCAACACCCCTGGAGAATCCCTCGCTGAGCATCGACGACAAAGTTACTCCACTACTGAGCGGGGGTGCTCAGGCTGCCCCGCGCATTCTGGGGGGAGGGGGCAAAATTTCGCTCAAAACGACAACTGCTCGGCGTAAACGGAGCAACAAGACCAAGGCGGAAGAAAACTCCTTGTGAAAAGTACAGTGGTAGATCGCCAAGCATCCAGATGGGGTGTATGGTATCGGGACCTATAGAGGTACCCGTAGACTCGCGGATGGTCGTCGCTGTCTACGCGTAGCCAACTGATGGACAGGTCCGAACCTTCAAGACTGCCGAGGCGTCGAGATCAGATGTCCTCTCTGACGTAAACGCAAACTCAAACCCGAGGCACAAAGGAGCACGAGCATCTTGAGATGGTAGTCGACGGCGTTTAGGTTAGAATGAAGTCCCCTTATATTACAGGAATTCACGGATAGCGTGGCAGGGGCCGCTTTGCTCTTGTTGCTCAGTTTGCCCCGAGCAGTTGTTGTCTTGAGCGGAATTTCGCCCCCCCCCCCCCAATACGCGGGGCAGCCTGAGCACCCACGCTCAGGAGTGGAGTAACTTGCTCGTGGATGCTCAGCGAGGGATTCTTACACAGTTTCATTGTGGCATCTCTGCCAGGTATACGTTTAATAAGCGATTTAGTGTCACTTTTACGATTTTTTTTAGTTTTATACAAATCGCGTTTCTGTCTTCGCACATCACTTATCCGTATGTTCAATATTTATTAAACAAAATTATTTTTGCACACAATGTTAAAAAAGTTATAAAACACTGCAACGTCGCATGAACTTAAAAAATAAAAGACGGCTAGTTTCTTCTGTTAAGGGGGAATATAACCTCAAACAGCTTAGCAAGATCCTCCGTTTTACCGAAAATATTGCAGCATTAATTTTGAAGTGGTAAAGTTGAGGATTAATGTTAAGTACTATATTAGACGAAAACATGATTCCGTAAAATTTTCTCGATAGAAAAAAAATCCAAAGCTACCTCCAAACTGAACAATAAACGGCTGTTATTCATAAAATACTTTAAATTAGATCATGAAACTTTGCATACTAACTGAACTAACTATAAAGCAGGGCTTATGTTTTAATTTTATTTTAATTACCATTATTTTCACTGTAAAAAGAAATTACCTAAACTATCGGCGTCCTGAAGCTTGGAACCGGGCGGCAGGAAACATAGTACTTAACATTAATCCTCAACTTTACCATATATTTATTTCAAAGTTAATGCTGCAATATTTTCGGCATAACGGAGGACCTAACTAAGCCTTTTGAGGTTATATTTCTCCTTAACGCTAGCGTTGATATTAAAGCAGTGTTTGTCTATTGTAATGATACCGTTATTAAAATCGCATTTTGTCATAAAGAAACCGCGCTTGCAAGAAACTAAACCTATTGTGGCGTATATTGAAACCGATCTACAGTTGCAACAGATAGAAAGGAAGTTTGCTATATAAAAGAGCTACATAAATATATGTACACTATCTTTAGCAAGAATGTATGCCAAAGATCGTGTTTGAAATGTTATTGATGTGACTTTCATGTTTTTATACGATATAAAATTTTATTACACTTCAAAATATTCTATATTATATTAGTTTCCATTTCTTTATTTTTTTTTTCAAAAATGTCTACATAGTGAAAAAGACTGTATGTTCTTAATCTTTAATGGCCTTTATTATGAAGAAAAAAAAAACAATTTCAATTATTTTAATTTTATTATTTAACTAAATTTGCAATAAGACGTGTTAAAAAGTGTTTATTATTTTTTAAAGTTTTAGTTATACATATTTTTTACATTCTAAGTATATTTACTAAATTTTACAGATGGAATTACAGGCTTAAGCTATCACTGTGGTACTGCAACTCTTCCTTCGGTCAGAACAGCTTCGACTTCCCTCTTCACTTCACGCTGAATGTACTTGATGTAATGACGCTTCAGCTGCTTAAATAAATAGCAACCAGTTGCCACCAGCACCATCACAATCACGACCAACACTATCACGTCCCATATTGATAACTTGTCTAACATTTCGTCATGTGCATGCCCGTTATACAATCCACTCATGGCACGAATTCGACAAATCAAACGTCTAATTGGTTGCGAAACTTCGAGGCAATGTCTGACTAAACATACGTTCGTACATCTAAAGTTTTATTTTTCGTTTACATCAACACTTTTATAAAATGTCACATATTGAATGTAAAAGACTGTCGGTTTGTGTATTCTTGTGCTTATCATTCAATTATCCAATTGCATTAGGAATAGCATAAAAGTACTTATTCATCGTGTTTAAAATTGCAATAAGAGGAAATTACTCGAAGCGTGGATACTCATATTAACTCTTCACAGTAATTTTGATACCTGAAAGCTGCAATAATACATTTTTATAAAAGTAAAACCGACAAACGAGCACATATTCCATATGATAGACGAATGCCGTGTCACGTAGATATACGTAGTCACCCCAGGAATATGGATAAGAATTTAAATGAAATACCTTGTTACCAGTAGAAAGGGTATGTACCTATACGATTCCCAACACTAACTTTTTTAAAGGGAAACACACACAAATACACACGCACGCACGCACACACGCACGCACGCACGAAAACAAGCACTTTTATGTCGCCAAATAAAAGTGGGCGCATTGCTGTATTCCGGTCAGAAGGCTATAAAAAGTCAGTATAATTATTTACTTACTGTCGGCTGGGAGTCACTCCATCTTAGTCCTCGGAACTGGGTACGCGTTTGTAGCCTTCTTTATTTGAAGTTGGTTCCAGAGATCCATGGGCTGCAGTAAACACTTGCCTTCAGATGGACTATAAGTTCATTGGTCATATCTATTTTATAGAAAAGGCTTCGCCCCATTTTTTCCATGGGGAAATGACTACACATATCCGCTTTGCGAGGGCTAGGGCGGGTTATATCGGACTCACACCGACCTATAGCATTCCACCTTTACCACCACGCTTTAGCTACGTATCCGTGGTCGCACCAGCGCTAGCTGCTCCATGGCGGCCCTTTCTCGAGAGAGGACTAACCACTCCTCTCCCTTCTCCTTCTCAGGTAAGACGCACCAGAACTCGAAGCGCACCTTCCCAATTTCGCCTACGCAAAGAAAACACGCTTCCGTCTAGGAATACCACAATACACGATCGTAAGTTACCTGCATCGTAAATAAAGTGTACGTACCATTGCTCGGTAATGGTGTCCTTCTATATATATCACATCCATTTATGAAGCAAACAATTTTGACAGCGTTTGCTCGCATAATTCAATATATTACGCACTAGATTGCAGAATACCTGGTTATAAACATAATCAATAAATACTAGCTACGTACTTGAAATTACATCCGACGTGTAATAACAATAAATTAGCGTTTACAAGCTACTGACCTCAGTGGTCGCCTTGTTTGAATCGTTCGTTTGAATAACAACTACGCAAAGGTACAGATGTGTATTTATAGTATATCCTGGCTAATTTTCTCTCCTCTTACCTATATCTGCCGTCAAGCAGCAATTCCTGCACTGCTCTGCTCTGGTCTAAAGATATAGAGAATCTTCCCAAATCCTTCTCTAGTTTTATAGGAGACAGATTTTTTTACGTGGTAGAGCCATGCTGCAGCTATATTAGTACTATAGTTTTAGCACGAATGGGTCGGCTCGACCGAGGAAGGACCACGCTCTCACAGAATACCAGTGTAAAATAGCAGCTTAACGCTGCTGTGTTTCGTATGGCCCCGAAGACCCATTTTACTGCAAACAAGACGTTCCATCTTAGTCCTTGCGGGTGACAACGTACCTGCATTTTGATTCGTCATCAAGGATAGATGTAGATGTCTATGGGCCACAGCAACCATTTAACACCAGGTGGACTAAGTGCTCTTTTGTCACCCGTATTCTATTAAAAAAAGACAGTACGTTTATTTTATTAGGTAAATAATTTTATATTTATTCGTACACACGTTATCTTTTCAAAAACAAACTACGAAAATGTCAAAATAATAGTCTCATTAAAAAGGTTGCATAGCTTCCAAGTTATAGATTGTATTGTTTGTAATCCGGCTGCGGATCCCTTCAATAATAGGTACATCAAAGGTAAAGGACATCAAATAGGTAAAGTAGTTTAATTTTAGTTTTTTTCGTTTAGTTCATGCTTTAATCAGACAGCTTTCAAATTTTTTTAATAGTGAAAATGCAGAATTATTTTCAAAGTTAATATCGACGCTGGAGTTTAGAATCAATAGAAATTCCGTGTAATGCTAATGAAAAAAGGTTAAAACTAATTCTAAATCAAAAAGCATCTGCTAAATAGTGGGCTAGAGTGCAGTGTCAAAGGAACGAGGACACCAGAACCGTAAACTAACAATTTGTTTTCTGCACAAATGTTGATTCCAGCTGCAACTCGTACCCAGAACCTGTTATATAATCAGGTACTCTGATCACCGAGTCACGCGATAGTCAAAAATATAATAAATATGATATATTTTTATTTAAAATAAGTTTTTGGATAAGATCTGTTGCTGTTTATTTTCTCTCTTCTGTCTTATTTTAAATGCATAATTTTTAAATTTAACAAAGTAAGTTTCTAATTAAAATATCTTGGGATTATAATTTATAAGTAAACAAAGTACTCAGTTAAACTTTGTAAAGTGGGTAGGATATTTAAGTAACATTGAAGCAGCAAAAAGTAGTAAAATATGTTAAAATTAATATATTGGTATAAAATAGGGTTTTCTCTTTTTTATTTAGATTAAACACCGATGAGTTCACAACTTTTTATGAACACTTACTATACTCATTAAAGCACGTAAAGGCACGAAAACCAGTTCTCAAAGTCTACGTTGACTTGGTCAGCACTTTGGGAATGCAATAAGAGTAAAATAAATAAGGTAAAAAGCGACTGGGGCCGAGTGGAAACAAAAGGCTTTGTTAGGTTCCACGTATCCAGCCCGAGGCTCGAGTGTAGGGTTACTAAATTCTATAACTAATCGAAAAGCTCATTGTTTGCCAAAATCTGATTAGCTTTCTTTCTTTATGTATTTCTTGTACTTGATTAAGTGATTTCACAATATTATTTTTGCGATACCTATATTAACCATTTCGCAAATAATACGTATTATTATTAGCTATACCGGATTTTAAAACTTGCAATGCAATGGTGCTTTTCCCGAACGTCGTATAAATTAAAAATAAAAAGGGGGTGTGTGTATGTGTGTGTGGCCCCGCTGTATAGGTTATTTGTAATAGTTTTTAAAGTTTAAATACTACAAATTTAATTGAAAGTATTCTTTAATTTTATAAAAAATGTTCATTAAAAATGTAATTTCAAATTGTTTACAACATTTTTTGGTTATATTATTTAAAACTTGAGGTTGAGGAACAGAATTTCACATTGAATCTTGAAGTTAAACACATAAATTTTTTTTGAGCGAGCAGCTATGCAGGTCTAATAAGACCAGTATCACTGCGACCAGTAACATCTATGGTATATAAACATATTTGTAATATACTTCAATGTCTTTGCTCTGAAGCATAGACATTGACCCTGAGAGAAGAAAATAAACTAAGCTCAAATCAAACCAAGGGGATACGGGCGAGATATTTCTGATATAATTTTTCTTTTTGTTTCAGGTGCAGAGGGTGACGATGAAGCAATGTTGACACTGTAATCGAACTCATCAGTTTTTCTGTTCCAGATTAGTAATAATACTATTATTATATTTTTTCAACAACTTTTATTTCATCAATCTTTATTTCTAAATTTGTCCCGCCATTCTTTTCCAGTTTTCCCAATAACTTTTCATCATTCATTTTCAAGAGATATTTGGAAAATCCAAAAGTGCACGCCTTACAGGTTTATTACGATATGACGAAAATAGTGACGATAATTTTAAAAAGAAAAAATAAAACAGAGATCGACTTTCATTAATAACGTTTAAACGGTGTTGAGTTCCAAAATCAAAATCGATAGGGATCCTTCTTAAAATATATAGAATCTTATTTAATACTATATATCTCAATCTATTGCATAGATTTCTATTAAGCGAGAAGACTCACCGAGGCACAGACCAACGGCCGACAGTCCATATATTTTTTCCATTACATTTTTTGCTATGTAACCTAAAGTGAATCAATTAGAAAATAAACTAATCGTTAAATTCAATTTCTGTAGTTATTGTAAAGTTAATAATAATACGGATTTGATGTCTAGCTAAAAGTATAACAATTGAGGTATGGCCATATATCGAGACCTGAGCACACATCAACACATCAGAAATAATATATATACGTTGCCTTTATAAATACGAACACTGCGTGAACGGAACATAGATTTTACTGAACGTTACTCCCGTCCGAAAAATAATCTAAGTTATTCTCAAGGAGCACCTAAAGAAATTTTACCTCAGTAAAAAAATGTCAGCCAAGGAATTCCATTTTCAAAAGTAAGACATACTTATTAATATCTAATACGTAAGTCGCCAAATATACGCATGTATTAGAGTCACGCTACAGCTGTATTATGGCTGTAGCACGAATGGGTTTTTTTTGCGCCGGAAGCAAATATGGGCAATCCTCCGGAAAGCGGGAGAGGTAGGCGGTGAATGCTCATAGCATACCACGCAGCCGGCTGCGTGGTTATGTGGAGACTTTTACCCACTAAAGCTGCTCGGCTCGGCCTGAACCGCCAGGAGGCAGTTCAGGTCAGCCGAAAGCTTGTTGGGGGGGTCCGAGAGAGAGTTTCTCGGTCTGCGCACACTATAGCGAGTGTGGATAGGGGCTGCATAGGCAGCTGTCTCACGAATGAGATGATTTGGGTGGGACTCTGAGGCTTTGAAAAATCTCTCAGAGAGTGATTTAAGGAACTGCTGGATTGTTGGGAGCTCTAAGTCTCGGTGTAGGTCGGCATTACGGACATAATAGAGCGAGTTAGTGGCCCTACGACAGAATAGATTTTGAACTATTTGAAGTTCATTTATAGCTTTGGGCTTAGCATGTGCAAAAATGGGGGCCGCGTAGGTCATGACAGGTCGTATGCAGACCTTATATAGGGTTCGTTTGTTACGGAGGGACATTTTACTGTGTTTGCCCAACATACTGTTGAGCCTACCCATGTAAAATGGTGCGGTGCGAGTAACCTTCTTGATATGGGGTTCGAAAGTGAGCCTTGCATTAAGTAGTTTGCCATGGGACAGGGGTTCCTAACATCCTGGTTGGCGGAGTGGTGGTGAGACGGCGTCGTTTATATTCGAAGCAAACGGCAGAGCTCTTCTCCGGGTTTACGTCGATACGTCATTTTTGGAACCAAGCTCCTAAGTCGCTTACTGACTTTTGGATCTTGTTCCGAATCTGTGGCAGTGAGTTGCCTTTAGAGTAAAGGGCTGTGTCATCTGCGAAGAAGGCTAGTTTAACACCATTCGACGGGATAGGGATGTCGTTGGTGAATAGTATATATAGGAGGGGGGGGCAAGCACAGAGCCTTGAGGGACACCGGCTTTGATTTGACGAGTTGAGGATAGCGTGCCTTCGTGTCTAAAGCGAAAGGTACGATCCTTCAGATAGGAGGCTATAAGGCGAACGAGACGGTCAGGGAGGCCTAAGTCGTACAATTTGTAGATAATGCCCTCGTGCCAAACTCTGTCGAATGCCTCGGCAATGTCGAAAAAGGCCGCGATGGTTTTTTGCCGACGAGAATAAAAACCGCTGAGGATATATTCCACTATGCGGTGAACTTGCTGAGGGCACGAGTGTTTGGCTCGAAACCCGAATTGTTGTGGGATGACTAGAAGGTCGCCGTCTGTGGGAAACAAATGGCGCCTCATGCGCACGAGAATGACTTGTTCGAAAAGTTTGCCCATGGCCTTGAGGAGGCTGATGGGACGGTGATTGGAGGGGAGGTGGTGAGGTTTGCCTGGCTTGGGAATGCCAATGACAGTTGCCTCTTTCCAAGAGGTGGGAAAGTAGCTGAATTTGAAGATGATGGCCAATAAGGCGATCACCTGCTCCGTAAAGTGTTTGAGGGCTTGGTTGGAGATGCCATCCGCACCCGGTGCTTTTTTGGGCTTAAGTACTTTGATGGTAGATGAAATCTCATCTTTGGACACAGTGATAGGGTCAGAGGCGGTGGGGGGCGAGTTCCGGCGACGGACCTCGTCCTCCACTAGTTGGATGTGTATGGGGTCAGTGGGTTGTGAGCTGGGAGAGCATTGAGCGGCGACGCTGTCGGCAAAGCACTCAGCCTTTTCTTCGTCCTCGAAGGCAATAGAGCCGTCGGGACGAGACAGAGGGGGAGTATGCGTTATAGCGTCTATCCGGAGGGCTCTCGCCATCTGGTAGTACGCTGTGTGGGAGGGAGAGATTTTCTCCATGAGATTGCCCCTTTCGAGGTCTCTGTAATCTTGGAGGCGGTAACGGAGTTTGCGTTGAAGGCGGTGGGCCGTGAGTCTATATTCGGGTGTGGGATAGCGTGCAGCTCTACGGAGGGCAGCTTTTTTGGTTTTTAGCAGGTTGCTAATATCTAGGGGAAGACTAGTTTTAGCAACCGGGATGGCCTTTCCATTCTCTTTAAGAGAAAATGTTTTAAGTGAGGTGAAATTTTCGACCGCGGTGTCTATTTTCCCCGTACTGTCGAGGACGTCGGAAGAAAGGGTTATGGGAGGGACCGGAGACTTCTTGAAGCCCTTCCAGTTGGTGTAGGTTTTGGAAGTGGGAGTTGGAGATTTCTGATGGCCAAGAAGGAGGGATACAGGACGGTGGTCGTATCCTAGATCATCGAGAGACTCGAATGCTCTAAGGTTAAGGGAGACAGACTCCTTTAACTAGAGCAAAGTCTAGCACGTCAGGAGCGTAGTTAATATTGTCGGGATAGTGGGTGACAGCGAGGGGGCTGTAGACAGTCAGGTCGAGAGACTGAGTGATATTGAGCAGCACCCTGCCACTACTAGTAGTAGTGCGGCAGTTCAGTATGCTTGGAGTTAAAATCTCCAATCATAATGACTGAGTCGCTTAATGCAAGGATGGCTTTGAATTCTTTCTTAACGGGGAGGGTTCCGCTAGGGATATAGCAAGAGGCTATAATTTTAGACTGGTGTCTAGTCTTGGCTAATCTAGTGTCGAATGGGTTGCTCGACAGGAAATAGCCACAAGCCGAAGAAGGCCAGAAGCGCCAACCTCTCAAGAATACTTGCGTAAAATAACTGAATATTGTCGTGCATGTCGTATGGTGAGTTAAGAGAACTGGAAATCCTTTTTACTGGTAACGTGGCATGATATCGTAGTCCCTTTGATTATATAATAAACAAAGTTCCTCTGGGATGACGACTTTTTATTATGATACGTAATTCTACATGTGTTGATGCCACCAACGAAATTTACTGGTAATGAGATATTTCATCTTATTTCTCAGGGGTGAAATATCTGTATATTTAACCCCCGATGCAAAAAAGGGGGTGCTATAAGTTTGACCATTTATGTGTGTCTGTCTGACTGTGTTTGTCTGTGGGACCGTAGCTCTAAAAAATGAACCGATATGACTGTGTTTTTTTTTAAAGTAGGTTTTCTAGCGGGGGTTCTTAGACATGTTTTATCAAAATTGCTTTAGCGGTTTGAAGATTGTCAGCTCTCGTTTTGTCAGCTTTGTTTCGGTTTTTTTTAAATGTTCGGTTTAAGTTATAATTTCCTAATGATAGAGGGTATCAGAGCCGTGGTAGCTCAGATGTTTAACGCTCGCTGTAAATTCCACAGTATGCGAGCGAACCGAGTTCGATTCCCGCCGGCACAAATGAAATTGTTACTTGTAATTTTAAGTGCTGATTTACCACGTGTTCGGCGGTAAAGGAAAACACCGTGAGGAAACCTGCATGTCTGAGAAATAGGAAAAAACAATTCGAAGACATGTGAAGTTCACCAACTTCAAATTGTGAAGTTCAATTGGGGCAGCGCGGCGGACACTTCCTTGCCCTAATACCCTGTCAGAAATGAGGGGATGCCTGTGCCCAGCAGTGGGACGTATATATGCTGTAACCTTAACTTTTAACTTAGTAGAGGTATGGGCCACAGTATCTACTTGACATTATATTAAGATGTGTGTCCGTTTGTAACCCTTACTTCGACGGCACGTAGCCGGTGATTGCTCCAAAACTATAATATTATGTCCTCGATCACTAATAAAAATAGGTACTATAAACTCTATTAGATTAACATAATGATTTCTTATATTTACGCGAACACTATACATTGTTTAAAACTACTTTTACGGATTTTATCGCGTTTTATTTATATTAATTTTAATACCCGACGTTTCGGGTGCTTTCCAGCACCCATGGTCACGGGGGACTGAGGTGACTGACGTCCCGATGTCAAAGTTAACCCGGAGTACCTTCAGCTTTTTAATTATTGTCTTTGGTCCGATCTACGCAGAATGAACTAACTGTATTTTGAAGTCTTGCAGTGGTATGCTTGGATTTAGTTTTAATTTTATTAATTATAGGATCCCAAGCAGGTGGTAGTACCCAGCCTCCTTCTCTATTGAAATTAGGATGTTTTTAATTTCAATAGCCTCACGTATCATCCTTGGTAGGAATCGATGTTCTTTCGCGAGGATTTGTGGTCTATCAAATCTGATGTAATGGTTGGGGCCATCTAGATCTAATCAAATCTAAATCAAATGTCCAACATCAATGGCAACGTAAGAACGAAACGACCACAGACACGAATAGTAAACAAGGCGTGATCTATAACCTGTCAAAATATACTCTGGACGACGCCACATTAAAAGTTTTAGGAAGAGGTTTTAATTACGCAATTACACCGCGAAGAATCCCGTATGAAGACATTATCTGTAGTGTTGAGGATTGTCTGTATAAAAATAATATTGGTAATAAAGATTTAGAGGCCATACGCCAAGACATTTCGTCTATGTTACGTCGAAGTTCAGCGCCGAAATTAAATCTTCCCAAAAATGAATTTAACGCGTTAAAAACCTTACGCAACAGACCAGAGCTTACGATTCTCCGCGCAGATAAAGGAAATGCTACGGTTGTAATGGATACGTCGGATTACAATTTTAAAATACCACAACTTTTGTCGAATGAAAGTACATACCGTAAGGTCAAAACAGACCCTACAACTAATACGCTTAAAACAACTAGCGATCTAATTAAGAAATACTCCGAGAAATTGAATCTAGACGTCAATTCGATGATACCTTCATGTGCAAAACCTCCCAAGTTGTATGGGTTACCAAAAATATACAAACCTAACGCTCCATTACATCCAATAGTGAGTCAAATCGATTCGCCAACGTACAGATTGGCTCAACACTTAGCCAAAATATTACCACCACTCAGAGGACACACAAGAGCACATACTAAGGATTTATACCATTTTGTCAGTGAGATAAAAGACCTACGTCTTGCTGACAATGAAACCATGGTCAGTTTTGATGTTCAGTCTCTATTTACATGCCTTTTTTATATAGGATAGGGTGACAAACGAGCACACAGTCCACCTGATGGTAAGTGGTTGCTGCGGTCCATAGACATCTACATCTATCTTCCATTACAAATCAAAATGCAGATGCGTTGTCACCCGTGAGGACTGAGATGGAATGCCTCATTTCCAGTAAAAAGGGTCTCCGGTTCTCTACACTCACCATACGAAATACAGCAGCATTAAGCTACTATTTCACGCTGGTATTCTGTGAGAGCGTGGTCCTTCCCCGGTCGAGCCGACACATTCGTGCTACAACTATACTCCTAATATAATTGCAGCATGGCTCTACCACGTAAAATGCCTACCTGTTGAAGACTGCATCTCAATTATAACTAGGAAACTAGATGAAAATAACATGCCACCAGAATATGCAGTACTATTAAGACATTGCCTTACATCTGGCTATCTATTGTGGAAGGAAGAGTTTTACAAGCAAGTAGATGGTGTTGCGATGGGCTCACCTGTATCTCCCATTGTCGCCGATATATTCATGGAAGACTTTGAGGAGAAAGCCCTCCTAACTGCAGCTGTTACCCCAAGGTTCTACAAGCGGTACGTAGACGATACTTTCACAATTTTACCATCAGACAAAGTAACTGCATTTTTAGAACATCTTAATTCCATAAACCCTAAAATTTAATTTACTATGGAGTTAGAGGCAAATAATTCCTTAGCTTTCCTAGATGTGTTAGTCATCCGAAATCCTAACAACACCATAGGTCATACTGTGTATAGAAAAAAGACCCATACAAACCGATACTTAAATGGTGAATCTCACCATCATCCTTCACAGTTAGCTACCGTGGGCAAATCTTTGTTTCAGAGAGCACGAGAGATCTGTGACAACAAACACCTGACCGCTGATATTCAGCACGTCAAGTAGGTTCTGCACGAAAACAAACTTCGGGTCCCGTGCCTCCGTCACAGTGACCGAGTGAAGCCGGCCACAGGCGAGCGTGTGCCTGCTATACTACCATATGTCAGAGGAGTCACAGACAAGATTGGCTACATCTTGAAGCGAGCTTCTATTAGAACATTCTACAAGCCGCCGAAGAAGATTAGTCAGTTCTTACCATCCGTCAAGTGTCATATTCCTCTACAAGATGCAGGAGTGTACAAGCTTGATTGTGATTGTGGTTTCTCATATATAGGGCAAACAAAGAGATCGATTAGAATCCGCGTAAAAGAACACATAGCTGACGTGAAGCATCAACGTTCCGGGAAGTCTGCAGTTTGCGATCATATTCTAGATGGCCCCAACCATTACATCAGATTTGATAGACCACAAATCCTCGCGAAAGAACATCGATTCCTACCAAGGATGATACGTGAGGCTATTGAAATTAAAAACATCCTAATTTCAATAGAGAAGGAGGCTGGGTACTACCACCTGCTTGGGATCCTATAATTAATAAAATAAAACTAAACCCAAGCATACCACTGCAAGACTTCAAAATACAGTTAGTTCATTCTGCGTAGAACGGACCAAAGACAATAATTAAAAAGCTGAAGGTACTCCGGGTTAACTTTGACATCGGGACGTCAGTCACCTCAGTCCCCCGTGACCATGGGTGCTGGAAAGCACCCGAAACGTCGGGTATTAAAATTAATATAAATAAAACGCGATAAAATCCGTAAAAGTAGTTTTAATCAATCTATTAGATTAATTTTAGTACATGCGGTGCTTCTATACAGTTATACAATGTGCATACAACAAAGAAGCAAAATAGATAAATGAGCAATTAGTATTAATCGCTGCGCGTCTCAAACAGCTGTTATATTGCAATAAAGAGATGAATGAAGCTGCGTGGCGCAGACGAGGACGCTGGCGCCTAAAGGGTTATCGCGGGTCAGCCGCGTCGTCAATAGTCTAATGAAACAGACTACAAATATGTGTCGATAACCGCTCAAATAATTACTACTATATAGGAGCTGTATATAAGAGATATATACAGCTCTTATATAGTATTTTCTTCTTATTATCTTATATAGTAAATTCTATATAAGAGATGGTGAGCCGTGGTAGCTCAGATGGTAAACGCTCGCTGTAAATATAACAGAACGCGAGTAACCCGGGTTCGATCCCCGCGGGCACCAATGAAATTATTAATTGCAATTTTAAGTGCTGGTTTATCACGTGCTCACGAAATCACGAAAACATCGTGAGGAAATCTGCATATCCGAGGAATAAGAAAAAAATATTTCGAAGACATCTGAAGTTCGCCAACACGCATTGGGGCAGCGTGGCCGACACTTCCTTGCCCTAAAACCCTCTCAGAAATGAGAAGAGGCCTGTGCCCAGCAGTGGGACGTATATAGGCTGTAACTTTAACTAACTTTTTTGTCTTGCCAGAAGACAACTGCCTACTTTTTTTACTATTCTAAGCCAGCTCTTAACTATAATCCCACCTGGTGTCAAGTGTGAAGCGCACTGAATTAACAAAAGCCTATTCAGTCTTTCCTACGAAGATATTGTGAAGTACATGTTGTTTTCATTTCATTAAGGGGAAATATAATCTCAAATGGCTTAGCAAGATCCTTCGTTATGCCGAAAATATTGCAGTATTAATTTTGAAATAAATATATGGTAAAGTTGCGGATTAATGTTAAGGATTATGTTAGCCGAAAACACGATTTCGTAAAATTTTATCGATAGAAAAAAAAATCCAAAGTTACCTCCAAAATAAACAATAAACCGCTGTTATTCATAAAATACTTTAAATAAGATCATGAAACTTTGCATACTAACTGAACTAACTATAAAGCAGTGCTTATGTTATTTACTTTTTTTAAAATACCATTATTTTCACTGTAAAAAGAAATTACCTAAACAATCAGCCTCTTGAAGCTTGATTCCTGCCGCACGGTCACTTCGCTTCGGCCTTTGAAGGGGGAGGTTGTGTCGCTTACGATCAGAATATACATTACGCAACAGGACGACGTAAAATTAAAATGGGAAATAACCGTAATAAAAATAAGAAGCGACTGGCTTGGCGTTAAGAAACAGGCAAGAATATGATAAACCTAATGAAATAAGTGTCTAACGACCTTTCAACTTACAGTATTAGTGATTACAAACATGTCGGTACATAGCATACGACGCGCGGGCAAGTGGGAACGAAATTGGAATTTGAGCTGACTTTCTCTATCCCCTTAATTACAGCCTATAAAAGTCCGCAGATGAACGGCCTCTTCTATAGATTGCCCTATAGGCGGAGATTTCGGCATAGTGACCACATTCAGCTGGCGGGTTCAAAACCAGTTTTATTTATTTTGAGTTGTTATCAGGAAGATGTTACTGCCGCTGAACCGTGTAGTCACGGTCTAAGTATACCTGTTAAGCTCTCAATTAGAGATGAAATGGATAGCTGTTTAGCCGGATGCCGGATACCGGATATTCGGCCAGTCTTATCACCGGATAGCTGGATATCCGGCCGCTGGATATTAAGTCTGTGCAAACTGTTCGCGACCGTGACTTCACTGAGTCCACCAATTGGATCCTTTGGTAGTATTCATAAGAGATTTAAAATTCAAACAATTTACTTACAATGTTTCGTCAAATTACTATCTCCACTTTCATTTAATCAAAGGGCTGTGATGTGAAGAGAAAGTGTTTGTCTGGAGATTTAGAGTTTTGCCGGGAGTCTGGAGATCATTAAAATGTCGGGAGTATCTAGACGAATTCCGACCATCTGGCAACCCTAGCTTAAGACCAGAATACTGCAGTGTAAACACTGCTATTTAGTAACAGAGATGGTTAATAGGGTGATACTGATACTACAGTTCTTGCAATTCACGATTGGGGTGGAGTCTACCTTGGGATGTGGTTCGACATGTACGAGTACATGCACACTGTCACGCTGTGCATGTACTGCAATGCTCGATCGCACTCGTAAATTGCAAGAACTATATCTACCCAGACGGACTCATTGGCAGCAAACGAGTTCTATCATCTAGTAAGGGTATTGAGAGGCTTTTCTTGCTTCTGAAAAGAAATGTTCTCAGGAATCCAGGAAACCAGGAAAATCCGCAAAGGCGAGAAAATTTGTTAAGAATTACATGTATTCCACAATCATGATTGTTTTGCTATGTTATCCTTCACTGCCCGGCTGAGAATCAATCAATAATTAAAATAATCGAGAATAAGTTAACATTTTAAAATAATATAATTTTTAGTAGATATTAACTACAGCGCAACCAACATCATACGACATAATTATAAAAAAATATGTTGTATCACCTCTTGTTATTTTACAAGCGTTTTTAACGATCGAAAGTTGTTTACGACTTTGTGAGGTAAATATACAATAAAATCCTGAAGGTTGTCTGGTTTTGAAAATGTAAAGTTATTGTAATTTAATCTGTGAAGTGATCTTAAAAAGGTTTTAAGTTTAATACGTTTCACATATACGTATTTAATCTCTAAAACTTACGTTCATCTTTACCCTTTTACAAGAATTTCGAGAACTTTACGCATAGTACCACAGAGCACGTAATAGTACAGAACAAAAATACAGGTTTTTATCGTACCTTGACCGAAAGTTCGTTTTTCGAATCTACTTTCAGGGACGAAAGTGCCACATCGCCTCCTGATTCAATGAATAATTAACTTAGTACGCATGTGTCAAATTTGTTTTCTATTGTTTTAAACGTCAAAAGTATATGTCACGATACTGTCATAAAAAATGGTATACGCACAACGGGAGGAAAGTATGACATTGCATTCCGCGTTCGTATCACACAATACCACGCTGGTTGCAATGTCATTCTTTCCTCCCTCTTTGGATAATATACTACTTTGAACGACGTAGATGATCTAAGATGGAATTATTTTTAAATAATAAATTTGATGTAAAAGAGAAATATTTATAAATATAGTGCACAAATTAAAAAGCAAGTTACGTAACTACTCAGACATGTGGATGCAACCAATGAATTCTCAGTACGAGTTATTCAAATGGGTTATGTGATGAGCAAACGATTGTCATAAACTTAAGGAACGTATTGTAGTGTGCACTACACAATGTAAGTGTTACAGGAGTCACGTTACTGCTCCGATGTCGCGGGTCAAATCGCGCGGCGCCGGCGCACAGCCACCACACTAACGCTTTAGGTCTGTACCAAGAATGAAATGTAAAACGATTCCTGGCGCTTTGTCTACCTATTATTAATTATCTGTGGTTAATTGAATTGAGAATTGGAAAGATATTTATTAAATTGTTGGTGTTTTATTATGTAACGGGTTTTCTTTATCATTAAAGGATTGATCATTCTGTAAAAAGTTGTTTTAACAAATCATCATCAAGATCATTGAGGCTTTTCTACAAATGTCTCCTCTACAAACTTTTTATCCATTATTATTACAAAATCGAAACTCGTTACATTTTGATTTTTTGTAGGATAAGGGTGACAAACTTACATACATCTACATCTATTCTCGAATAAAAATGCAGATGCGTTGTTACTCGTGAGGACTAAGGTGGCTCCTTTCCAGTGAGAAGGGTCTCCGGTTTTCTAGACTCAACATACGAAACACAGCAGTATTAAGCTGCTATTTTACGCTGGTATTCTGTGAGCGCGTGGTCCTTCCCCGGTCGAGCCGACCCATTTGTGCTACAACTATACTGCTAATATAGCTGCAGCATGACTCTACTATGTAAATATAATAAATAATAAAATGTCATATTTTCTGCATTCAGATATGCAAATAAACTAATAAGTATGTTTTCAACCAGATATGAAAAGCTAAGAAAGTCTTAAGGCACATATATATACATAAGAAAATATAAAATATATTTCCTTCTGTTTGTTTTTCTTCTCTTTATTCATTAACATGTAGAATTCAACAGTTAATCAAGGGTTCTCCCGGTATAATTTGGCTTAATAGTTACGCTTAACAAGCGCATTGGCGATTGCACTGCCAGAGGTCTTGCACCTTCAAACACTGCTGCCGGGCGCCGGCTTGGTTGTTTTGAGATGGCACATCGCCATTTAATGAAAGAAATAATAAATTCTGAGCTTATGGAGTCTATTACGTCGCCACCGCATTACAATGGGATTTATTATAGCATATTGTAATAATGATAACGTTCTCCTTGCCAATTTTGACCACATCTTCTTTCAAATACCTTCGGAAGCCACAACCGTCTCAATATTTTTAATATAAGTAGGGCTGGCAATCGAGCACACAGACCACCTGATAGCAAATGGATGCTGTGGCCCATATACGTCTACGTCTATCCTCGTTTAAGAAGCAGATGATAAGTTGTCACCCATAAAGACTAACTTAGAATGCCTCGATACCATAACAAACAGCTTCACGCTGGTAATCTGTGAAAGTACCACGTGTGGTGGAGCCACGCTGCAGCTATATTAGTTGTAGCATAAATGGGTTGGCTCAACCGGGGTTGGACCACGTTCTCATAGAATACCCTTTTTACGTGAAACGAGGTTTACCATCTTAGTCCTCAGGGGTGACAACGCATTTTGATTCCTAATCGAGGATAGATGTTGATGTCTATAACAGCATCCACTCACCATCAGGTGGACTGTGTGCTCGTTTGTCACCTCTATTCTATTTGAAAATTCCTACCTCGGTTGAGCAGAACCGTTTACGCTGCAACCAAAATATAGCTGCAGTGTATCTCCGCCATGTGTGAAATCACTAAATCACTATTCCTAATCATCACTATTTTATGACATCCGATCTGTTTAATAATTAATAATAATGTTCCATAATAATGTTCCGTTGAGGAAAAACATACCATTCTCCAGTCTATCATACTAACAATACATAATAAATTAATATACTTCTAATCTCTTCTATATTAAAATCAAAAAAAAAATTATCAAAGTTTTAAAATGCTAGGTTTTGTACTCAGAAATTCTAAGAACCTCAAAAATTGCTCTTTGTAAATAACATTATTTGACACCTAAATTAAAAGTTGCCTTTAGTACTGCAGTCAGTGCAGTACAGAATGGCATTTCAGTTTCCAGTGCAATTTAGTATGCATAGCATTAAATATCGCAGGGACTTACTGAGCCTTGTTTTATGTTCAAACTAGTCAATAGGAAAATTGATCACCTAGTATCAATATTATATATAGATAATAAAATCAAACAGAATAAAACATATATAAAAAATCGTCTTCCTCCATATCTAAACACTTTAAATATAAAACTTGATTATATTCTGTATCTAGTTCTTATACATGCACACTTATAAAGTTTTTTTCTGTTAGTGATTATAGACTGTTTTATGTACGTTTAAGTAAATAAATATATATTTAAATTGTGTAGTTGCGGTGCAAGAATACCCGCTAAGTCGTCCTGTGGAAGCCAACCAAGAGATACGCAGCGTCTGCCTAATAACAGCTAGAAAATAAAAAATTAGACTAAGAACATGCATTCCAAACGGTTTTTTTATAGATTGTAATGATATATTATATTGCTATTTAAATGCCTGTAACTAACTCAATAGTGACAATTTCTTGTACGTAAATCAAAAGTGGATCGGGAAATGATTGTAAGCTTCAAACGGCTACTTAGTACGCTACAGCCGAGGCTATAGCAACCAGCTGCTAGTTAACATACATTAACATAACTTACAATGGCCCTATTATGTGTTCCTGAGCCTAAGTTGACACGGGGAAAACGATCTAAACTACGCCACGCTGTAATGCTAATCTGCTTTGCCATTAAACAACAGTACAGGCCTAAAACGTGTACTTAATACAGTTTACTGTATTGCAATCTTAAACAGTGCGTTTATTAATAAAGTTGAATTATTGCAGTGCAGTATTATATATATATTAAGTACGTGTGCATGAAAACAAAAAAAAACTTAACCATTTGGGTATCCAATGATGAACGCCTATGTTGAATTTAGCGCCAATTTTTTGTATAAGTCGTTCAACGTTTTTGTTTCACAGCTGTCGTGAACATTTTCATGTGCCATTGAAAAAGAAACACGGACACAATGCATATAAATTGTGACACCTCCTCCATGTGGGATTTTCACGAAATAAATAAATGAATGTTCAGGAAATTCTCGAACCGATTTTTACAAAGAGACTGTTCGAGAATTTCGTGATACTTTGAACACTTTATCCATCTTCTTGATACATCATCTGAGTAATCGGTAAATTTGAGACGATTGGGTCAGTTCAAACCTAGAAAAGATCTGACCGTGCTGTGCAGTTCAGTGTTCTAATAAAAACATTGCAGTATTTGTTAAGAGCATTGATCAAAATCGTTCCATTACATTCGCTATCGTTCTCAGTGATGGAGACATTTATGTATTTAGTCTGAATCAGTGACTGAATAGATCTTGTTCTTCTTCTATATTTCAACGCCTCGTGCGTCCACCACGAGCCACTGTTGGTGTGCATTTTTTGACGGCGCTGAGATTCGACGGTTCTCCTTCAGGCATGCGACTGGCAACGCGATAAGCAACAACGGCGTTCGTTATCGCGAGATCACTTCTTCTGGCATCAAATTGCTGAAATAGATTTCGAAAACATGTGGTCTTAACAGAACGGCGCAAACTGCAACACGAAAAGCGCACGCGCACAAGCAAACGAAACGATGGAATTATTGGACGATACATTTGAAAGAAGAGTTGTCTGTCGCCACAGTGTGAATTGACTATGAAGATCAATTTGACGTCGTTGGGTTTCTTTCTTTGAAAGTTTTTGTAAGGAAATATGTGTCAATAATCCAAGAACAGTTCCTGTACTAAGAGACGAGATTCGAAATGCAATTGACAAATTTGAGCAAGCACTGGGGCAAAAGAACAACCTTAAAATTGAGTTATAATTTACTTCGTACGATGTACACTTTTTATTGAAATAAAATCACAAGAATTTTTCAAATAAACTTGGTGGTAGGTTTCTTTTCTGTATAGTTGTGCATCTGGATAGGCACCACCGTCTCCTTAAGTAGCAGGCTCCCTAAGTAACTTCTAAGTAGCAGGACCTGCACCGCTGTATTTCTAGTCTGACTATTATAGAAAACTACTATAATAAAAGGCTGTGAGGCATTCCGTCTTAGTCCTCAGAAATAACATGGTTATAGAGTACATTCAATGCAGTAGTCTCTCATCATCACGTGAACTATAAGTTAGTTTGTCAATTTAGATTTATAAAATTTAATGCAGTTTTTTTATTTGGAAATATGATACCATTAATCTAATTTTTTTAAGTGGTATAGCCATGTTGCAGTTACATTAGTACTTTGATTATATACCTGTCTAGATGCCACATTGTCCGTACAGAACGGCTCAAAAAAAGTTTACTAAATTTGGTAGACTCGCTTCTCACCTACGTCAGTGTCATTTGAATCACTTAGGGATAACGTGCTCACGGAAAATAATTAATTATGCCGGTTTGTGCTGTTAAATTGTGTCGCAATTATGTGAGAAAACCGTATAATAACACCAAGATCACTTTTCATCAATAAGTTTTGTTATTTAACTACTATTGTTTTATGAAAACATGATTTTTTAATTCGTTACTTTGTAGGTTAGTCTGATCAGCCGGTGTTGTCAGTTTATTACTAGGGAGTTTTAACGGAACTATGGGAGACAAAATACAAATATTATTACATCATCTTTGGATTAGGAGAACATTTTTATTCTCAAAATTACTTTAGTTATTTGATCAGTAAATGATAACTTACCTACACAAAATAAATGTAACCCACGACGTCATGCACTAAATAGTATTTTTGTTAATTCTTACAAATATTTCTATATTTTTAAATAGAACTTAATCTACATAATAATTACTTTATGGAACCTATTTCGTTTAAATTTCATCTGATAAAACAAGTATATAATCAAAGACTCCGCTGTTTGGTCTTCCCTGGCGAGGTCTCCCATCTGGTTGGATTTTATTTATTTTATTTTATTAATATGTATGTATATTTATCATTTTCATTTATGTATTTATAAAACTATAACTAAAACTACATAAATACTAAAACTAACTATATAAATACCGATAAACATGGTACATTAAAGATGACAAATAGTTGTACATAGTCCACATGCCACATGTTTATTGACAGGTGAAAATATAATCAATAGCAGCGTTGTTAACACGAATATGTAAGCTCGACCGGGGAAGGCCCACACTCTCACAGAATACCAGCGTAAAATAGTAGTTTAATGCTGCTGTGTTTCCTATGGTGAGTGTAGAGAACCTGAGACCCTTTTTAGTGGAAATGAGGCATTCCATCTTAGTCCTCACTGGTGACAACGTATCTGCATTTTGATTTGTAATCGAGGATATTTGATTAGTAACCGAGGAAAGATGTAGGTGTCTACGGGCCACAGCAACCACTTACTATCAGGTGGACTGTGAGCTCGTTTGTCACCTTATCCTATAAAAAAATAGGTACTTCGCACATTCAACTAAAACTTTGGTGAGTAGTTGTGCGCCAAATACTACTGTATTAGTAAGTAGGTAAGTACAAAAATACACTCCGACAAAAACCGTACAGTTCCACCTCCTCCTAATTACATACTTCCTAAGAAAAGTATAATTACAGCTATAAAACGTCCCACGACTGGTCATAGACCGAATCTTATTTCTAAGGAGCAGTCTGCTGCGCTGCTCGAGTCAATGTTGGCGGATATTACATTCCTTCGCAATATTACTTTTCTCAGACATACCGGTTTTCTACGTTGTTTCCCTTCACCACCGAACACATGATAAATACGCATTTAAATTGTAATTAACAATTTTATTGATGCCGTCGGATATCAAACCTGGTCCTAAAAGGTAAATAAAATGTTATTTTATACTAATTGTTGTGGAACATCATAAAATTACGAACGCTTCAATAAATTGCTTACTGTTGGAATACAGTAAGCGGGTCAAGTTCTTACTAAGCGGCGCCAAAACAACCGCACAGCTGTGTACCTATTTGCGGAAACGAATATCGGATCGCTCTAACACGTCTGCATCGTTTCTGTAGGGTTACCATAAATTTTGAGAGATACCTAAGTCATCTTGAAACAAAGTTTAATATACAGCCAAAGATCAGAATGAGTGCTGCTTTGAGAGGGACCTAGACTGCCACCGGTTATTTTGATTTTCATACATGGGAGAGCCTCGCTGCATCTCCATACATATATCTTATGATAAGCGTAAAGAACCGGAAATCCATTTTACAGAAAACGAGACATTCCATCTTCAGGGTTGACAACGTATCTGTAGCCTTTTTTAAATCGGTTACAGGTGTCCATGGGCCACTTATCATGAAGAGGCACTGCAATTGAGCATAAGAAATAGGTAAGAGGATGTTATGTGACAAATTCCTGGTCAAAAAAGAGGTAACCATTCGAAACTATTCGAGGCTAGATCCGCTGTATTGTCAATCGTTTCACGTCTACAACTACTTACTCTACAACTACCTCCTAACCTAGTGTCTAACAACTTGCCTTGACTTTTGGTCAGAGCGGACAGTCCTAACAACTAGTCGTTCGCATGGGACATAATTATAGTGTACAGTGCAGTGAGTGTTGTGCAGGCACAAGTGCAGTTTTTCTTCCTTATCTCTCATAGCCCAACGGGGCGGCAATCTGATATAACTAGGGAAAGACAAAGCGCAGGACCAACGGCTTTTCGCGCTTTTGGAGGCACGGCATGAAACACGGCCTAGTGATTAGAATGGCTTAGGCTTAGAATTTTGTGACATAATAACTAATTTTGGGTCCGACGACGACGACGGCTGGGATTGGCAACCACTAAATCAACGAAAAGATCTGTATTATAATAGTATATATTATTATAGGATTATTTTGTTTGATAATCTGTGGTCGCCAATCCGCCAATCGAGCATGGCATCTATGGCAAAATCCTATGAGCAATCTGTGGGACAGGTTTATGTTCAGCAATGGACTTTTATATTTTAAATATTTTATATAAGCTGTAATGAATGGATAAACGAATATATTATATTATTTTTTTTTATATGAGAGAGGTCAAACGAGCATGCAGCTCACCCGATGGTGACTGCCGCCGCCCATGAACAACCTCAACACCAGTCGAATTGCAGAAGCGTTGCCGGCCTTTTAGAAATGAGTAAACTCTTTTCTTAAAAGTCCAAAAGTCGTATTGATCGGTCCGGAAAAGTAGCCAGTGGTAAACAATTACACAGAGAAGTTATACGATGAAGAAAACTCCTAGTAAAACCTACAGTAGTGTACCGCCAAGTATCCAGATGGTGAGGATGTTTCTATATGTAATGTTTATTATAGTATTCTATATTATGTGGCAGAAATGTCCTGACTAAAGCGATAGTTCACATGCAAGCCCCAGTTATGCAATGTTCAATGTGGCGACTTCGCGCCACCGCTACTTGTGCCAATTGCCTCGTTTTTCTTCAACGTCTACATTTAAAATATGATACAGGATTTGACTTGCGAAGCGATATCTTTACGTAGGTACTGTTTTAAATTAAATCTTTCTTATATAATGACTAAAGTTTCATTGATATCTAATAAAAAGATAATTTAATTAATTGGAAATTAAATATAAAAATTATTTATAATAAACAGCGAATAACCACATGGTTCATAATTATTTTCTTCTACCTCTTCTTCTTCGTCAGCCTATCAAAAATCACTACTGGCCATAGGTCTCTCCCACTGTAAGAATAATTTGCCTGAATCGCAATATTCGAGAAGAGAAGGCAGTAGCAAAGCCAGATTCCACCTGTACGAGCACACAGTCCACTTGATGGTAAGTGGTTGCTGTGGCCCATAGACATTGTAGTGACAATGAAACAATGGAGTTCAGATGAGAACTGTTTTTAATAATAAAGCGGTTCTTAACATACAATATTTTAAGACTACCCACAACATCTTTCCCTTAAAGAATAAGTTTTTAACAAAAGTGATATATTTTTTAATAATCTTACATAAATAAAGAAAACTTACTTAAGTACAAATAATTTTTTTTTATTTTACTATTACCTTACATAACCTTAACCTTTTTTTTGTGATTACACAGGATTAATTAAGTAGATTATTTTCATTTTTATTCGCTTTAGTAAGAGGAGGAGAATAATTTTCATTAACTTCAAAATTTAACATTGTTGGTTCATATTCATCGTTCGAAGAATATTCCTCATTCTCACTACGCATACAAATAGTTTTTGTTCTAATTGGATCATGTTCTTTATTCTCATGTGCAATTTGTCCTGACGTTCTATTTTCTTGTGTTTTATCTTTTATTAGATGTCTGCGATTGCGACGATACACCATTCCTCTTTTAGTTAGAGCGGGGAGTCGCCGCTTTTGCAACGATATAACCTGGCATTTTACAATTTTTTTCTATCATGGTCACCTCATCGCCGACATCTAATACAGGTAAAGGCTTAGCATGTAAATCATAATACATTTTGTATTTATTTTATTTATCTAGCATAACTTTGTGTCGTTTCTCATTATCTACTTTACCTTGAAATAATACTAGTTTTTACGGAATTTATCGCGTGTATTTAACTTTTTAATTACCCGACGTTTCGAACGCTTTACAGCACACATGGTCAGATTAAAATTTTAATCTATAGTAAACCGCGGTTAACTATGACATATGGACGTTGAACATCTCAGTCCTGCCCGTGACCATGAGTGCTGTAAAGCGTTCGAAACGTCGGGTAATTAAAAAGTTAAATACACGCGATAAATTCCGTAAAAACTAGTATTATTTCAATGTGTAGTGTTCGCGTAAATATAAGAAATCATTATCTAATTTACCTATTTTTAAAAGGTCCGGGTGCACGGGCAGCCTGCATTTTAACCTACGACCCATCAGCAGCTGTGCGGGAGAATTCAAATTATCGCGAGGCGTATTTCGATAACTTAGCAAATTTAAATAAAAGTCACTTCCACTATCTATGGATTTTTTTTAATATCTTTTTTATTGTTTGCAAGGCCCTGTCACTTACCGGAGGTAATCTGTGCTCTTACCATTTGATTGTGCATGATTGGGTGATGACGCAATGTGTTCAAATCCCCACTCCACCGCGAAGTTTTTAAACTCCCGACTTGAAAATTGTGGACCATTATCGCTTATTACAATGTCTGGTATCCCATATCTAGCAAAATTTATCTCAGCACGTTTATGACGCTTTTAGAAGTAGTTTCATGTAACAGTGCTACTTCCATAAAACATGAATAATAGTCCACAATAATCAGATATGATTTTTTACCATACTGAAATATGTCCGTCCCGATTTTACTCCATGGTAAATTTGGAATAGAAACAGCAATCATCGGTTCCTTACTAGGTTTATTTGAATTCTCTTGACACACAACACACCTATTTACATATCTCTCTATATCATAAGAAATCCCTGGCCAAAATAACACTTCACGTGCCGCCTTTTACAGCGGTCTATCCCTAAATGCCCATCATGTATGGTTCTTAAGGAACTGGGAATTAATATTTGTTTATTTTTAAATATAACACCATCTACCAATTTCATAGACCAATAATATTTTAAATTATCTTCAATATCTCGTTTATATTCCGGCCAACCCTGATTTATATATCTCATTAAACGTTTTAAATTATTATCTTTTAAAGTCTCATTTTTAATCACACATAATTTTTTATGTGAAACGGGCATGTTAGAAACTAGGTACCATATGCACTAGACATAATACATTATCACTCACTTTATCATTATATAGTTCAGCAATAGTGGCACGCAATAATGTATCGGCCAAGTACATATACCTTCCAGGTTTATATGTAACTATCAAATCATAACATTGTAATCGTAAAATCATTCGCTGTCAGCGTGCTGGTATCGAATCTAAGGGCTTTTTAAAAATGCTTCCTAGTGGTTTATGATCAATCAATTAAAACATCACTTTTACCGTAAATATATTGGTGGAACTTTTCACACGCAAAGAGAATAGCATTTCTTTTCCTGTCTGCGCATATCGTGCCTGTGTGTCGGTGAGTGTACGTGAAGTATAGGTCGGCCGCCCTGCAACAACACGGCTCCTAACGCTACACTGCTTGCGTCCACCGAGACTACAGCCGGTTACGATACGTCATATAAAACTCTTCTTCAAACACTCTTTGCTTATTAAATCTTTTAATAAATCGAATGCATTCTGTTGATCACTCTCCCAACACCATTCTGTGTCCTTTTTCAACACTCGAGTAAGCGGATAAATACGCTCAGAATACTTAGGTATAAACTTAGATAAATAATTTACGGCTCCTAAAAATCGTTCTAATGTTTTTCGTTCTTTTGGAGTTGGCATGTTTTTATTGCTTTTACTTTTTCTAAATCTGGTTTCATTCGGTTTTTGTTAAATATATGACCCAAGTAAGTCACTTCCTCCACACATATACGACATTTATCTTTATTAAATTTTAAATTAATTTCACGAGTCCTGTTTAATAATGCATTTAAACGCCTATCATATTTGTCTTTTTTGTCCCCCAGCATATAATATCGTCTATAAAAGAATGTACTCCGTCTAAATGCTCTATTAATTTCTTAATCTTAGCATGAAAGACCTCTGAAGCGCAGTTTAAACCGTAAGGTAACCTTAAATAGTGATAGCCCCCAAACGGTGTACTAAAGGTGCATAAGTCTGAACTCTGATCATCAAGTTTTATTGCCCAAAAACCTGAATTTGCGTCTAAAACCGAAAAAAAACTAGCTCCGTGAAATTTAGTCACAAGTACCTTTATGGTTGGCAGTTGGAAATGTGCACGCTGTATAGCATTATTGAGAGGTCTCGGTTTTCGGTCTAAACAAATTCGTAATGTTCCATTCTTTTTTGCTGCAATTACTATTTAATTAACCCATTGTGTTGGGTGAGTGACCTTCCTAATGATCTTCTTAATGAGTCAGTCATCCTGTGTAATTCTTCTAATAATTTATCACGTAATCCTAGAGGTACTTTTCGCGGAGCACAAACTACCGGTTTAACTGATTTAATAAAAACTATATGGTACTCACCAGGTAAGCATCCTAAACCTTCAAAAAGATCCAAATTTTCTACCAAATTAATGCCGTAAAGACGTTGAATTAATCCTAGTTCCGAACACGCTTGTCGACCCAGCACACTTTCACACACAATACGGTCGCGAATCAACTCTTGCTCTAAATTTTTAAATTCACAATTTTACTGAGTAACTTTAACGCTGTTACATATTGATTCATGGATTCTCCAGATTCTTGATACCTCGTAAAGAAATTATATCTCAGTAAAGTTATATTAGATTTAACACTGAAATACTCATCAAATTTTTTCATCAATATTTCGAAGTCCTCACGCTGCTCTTTTGAATCGAACGTAAAAGTCTCGTAAACATCAAATAAATCTGATCCAATCATATTAATAAGCAAACTCGCCTGTATGCTTCCTTCTTTTTTTATGCACCCCCGATGCTTTAAGAAAAAGATTGAATTGCGCCTTCCACCTTTTCCATGCGTCAGCCCGGCCAACGGGGCTGTCATCTAAACTCAATTCGGTAGGTGGTCTTGCATGCTCCATCTCTTACACTTAATTTACCTTAACAACAACAATTTAAATTAACGTTATTTAAACGTAAAATCCAAAATTATTTAAGTATTTGAACCGCTGCCATCATGCAGACAATGAAACAATGGAGTTCAGATGACAACTGTTTTTAATAATAAAGCGGTTCTTACATACAACATTTTAAGACTACCCGCAACAGGCATCTACATCTATCTTCGATTACGAATCAAAATGCGGATGCGTTGTCACCCGTGAGGACTAAGATGGAATGCCTCGTTTCCAGGGAAAAGGGTCTCCGGTTCTCTACACTCACCATACGAAAAACAGCAGCATTAAGTTACTATTTTACGCTGGTATTATGTGAGAGCGTGGTCCTTCCCCGGTCGAACCAACCCATTCGTGCTACTACTACTAATATAACTGCAGCATGGGTCTACCACATATAAAAGCAGTATAGCACACACTCTCACTGGTGAAGCTGCTCCCTATTGCTAGCCACGAATTTAGGTACAGATGCAAAACATTTAGGCAACATCGGAATATTAAGTAACTAAGAAAACTATGCATTTGCAATTGAGCAATATTTAATCAATGATAGATGTTAGTGCGTATGGATACAAAATCCCGTTATCTTCAAGTCTAATTAACTCTAATGTAGGCTTTGTAACTCCGTAGAGCCACGTTGCAACAACACGAACGAGTTGCCTTTACAAGAGAAATAAAGGAATACGCTCATATCACTGCGATATTTCGTGTAGTCATAGCCGAGAACTGGAGATTTGTTTAACTGTTAACAAGCTAAGATGTTTTGTAACAAGGCATTCCATCTCAGTCCCAAGGGGTGATGACATTAGCAATTTGATACTCAATCGAAGATCTATGAGTCACAGCCTCCACTTACCATCAAGTGAGCTGTGTATTCGTTTTTTCCGTTTACTTCTACAAAAAAAAATTGGAGTGTGTAAGTACCCGTTTGTCAACGTTTTAAATATTTGAATATAATTGTATTAATTTATTCAAAACAAAAATTTCGATAGGGAGGATTATAATCAAAAGAGAAGATCAAACGTTTTACTCTACCTATATCAAACACATTACGCAGTTAACAACAAACGAGTTTCATTACTATATTTTAATAACATTTCAGAATTAAATTGGAGGTATATACTACTTCTTTGAATATCATCGTTATAAGTCCACTACACCTGAACATGGGTCTTCGCCTTAGATTGCTTCTTAATCTTAACATAATATACACACGCAGTTTTGATTATTTTGAGTTGTTATTGAAAAGATGCTGCTCCTTATCTTCTGTTATATATGTATCTTATGATATTCTCTTACACCCTGCCATGCTGCAGCTATATTATGGTTGAAGCACGAATGGGTCGGCTCGACCGGAGAAGGGCCACGCTCTCACATAATACCAGCGTAAAATAGCAGCATAATATTGCTGTGTTTCATATAGTGCGTGTAGAGATTCGGAGGCCCTTTTTTGTTGGAAACGAGGCATTCCATCTTAGTCCTCAGGCGTGACAGCTCTCTGCGTTTTGTTTTCTTAATCGAGGTTAAATGTAGATGAAATGTAGGATAAATGGGTCACAACATCCACTTAATATCAGGTGTACTGTATGCTCGTTTGTCACCATTATTCTATAAAAACATACAGTGAATATACAAAACTATTTTAAATACATTTCAACAGGATATTCGAATACCATAAATTAGTCAAATGATAACAAAAAGAGATTAAGTAGTAAAACAACATGATAAGAATCTCTAGAGAATTTTTGTCGTTAACTGTTTATTATTCAACATAGTACCTACACGAGGAGATCAAATGGGCAAATGTCAAACCGCATACCGCACGATGACGTCAGAGATACAAACTGTGAACACTTCGGCATAACAAGACGTTTATTGTTATCGGACATCTAAACTGCTGTAACTCAATAAGAATATTAAGAGTTAAAAAAGGGCGACATTAGAATTTATAAATCGGACCACTCAAAATCATTTCATAGGTAGTATTCATTATTATTATTGTTTGTTCTTAATTTTATTGATAATATTTCTTTTTGTCTTTTTTGCGCCTGCGTACTTTTCTTATACGTGGTAGAGCCACACAACAGCTAAATTACGGTTGTAGGCTGTAGCACGAATGAGTCGGCTCGATCGGGGTAGGACCACGCTCTCAAAGAATACCAGCGTAAAATAGCAGCTCAATGCTGCTATTTTACGACACCACATAACAAATAATATGGTAGTGTGTGAGTTTTGGTTTAATGTGAGTTTTGATATGTATAGAGAATCATAAACCCTTTATACTGGAAACGACGCATTCTATCTTAGTCTTCAGGGGTGATAATCTGATAATACATCTGTATTTTGATTCTTAATAGAGGATAAATGTAAATGTCTGTCGGCCACAGCATCCAGTGAACTGAATGCCCGTTTGTCCACCAAACTCTATAATAAAAATTATTGCGTCCGGGATTGACTGGGAGATGCCAAAAGGTATTAATTCCGCCCTTTATTTAGCCTTTATTACGCGCTAAAGCCACGCTACAACTTCAACTACATTATAGTTGAAGCTCGAATGGGTCGACTCGACCGGGGTCATAGGCTACGAATTTATTAGTAAAATAACAGTTTCAATGAAAATAATGCAGTCAATGGATTATTGAAGCTTAGTCTTTGATTATAAACAGGTATATAATCAAAGAGCTTAGTGTTTCATGTCACTGCTTTGGATTTTGCGTGGTAGAGCTATGCTGCAGCTATATTATTAGTATAGTTGTAGCACGAGTGGGTCTGCTCGACCGGGGAAGGAGCACGCTCTCACAGAATACCAACCCAAAATAGCCGGTCAATGCTGCTGTGTTTCGTATGGCGAGTGTGGAGAACCGGAGACCCTTTTTACAGTAAACGGGCATTTCATCTTAGTCCTCACGAGTGTTAACGCATTTGCATTTTGGTTCTTAAGCGAGGGAAATATTTTAAAAACTCAAATGGCATTAGCAAGCTTTATCGTCAGTTCAGTTAGTATGCAAAGTTTCATGATCTTATTTAAAGTATTTTATGAATAACAGCGGTTTATTGTTCAGTTTGGAGGTAACTTTGGATTTTTTTTCTATCGAGAAAATTTTACGGAATCGTGTTTTCGTCTAACATAAACCTTAACATTAATCCTCAACTTTACCATATATTTATTTCAAAATTAATGCTGCAATACTTTCGTCATAACGGAGGATCTTGCTAAGCCATTTGAGGTTATATTTCCCCTTAATCGAGTAAAATGTAGATTTTTATGGTAATAGCATCCACATACTATCATATGACCTGTGAGCTCGTTTGTTACCCCATTCTATAAAAAAGGTGATATCAATAAATCATGAATAAATAAGAAGTACCCGGTTGACCGAGCTTTGCTCGGTATTTTTCGCTCGGTTTTTTTTTAATTCGTGTGTTTTGGAAATTATATTTAGATACAAATTACATACTGATGAAATACGAATAATATTTTTTGATCGTAGCGACATAATAGAAAAAAACTGAACTGGTTATTTCAATAAAAAATCATGAGTGCAATTAGTTTAATTTAAATTTTCGTGTTTTTAAAAAATACTAAAAAAAGGGCACGAAAAAATAAATTTTCTCAAAAAAGAAAGACACTTGAAAAAAAAATTAAAAAAGTCGGTCGGTCGGTCTGGGCTCGAACTATGGTATTAACAATTTTATGACCGTCCAGTATACCAATTAAGCTATTTGTAATCATTAATAAATTGTCAAAATTTGCCTTCTTATTCTAACGATATTTTCTAAAAATAAATCCTAGCTGATCGATTTATTGCCCTCGAAACTCCCTGCACACAAAATTTTATGAAAATCGTTGGAGCCGTTTCCGAGATTCATAAAAAAAAAAAAAAAAAAAGCATTGCTCGTTTAAAGGTATAGGATATAGTAAATTATAGACAGACTTTTACCTGCATGCAGCCTACTCTGTTCATTTTCCTAAACAAGCTACGTGACTACCTTGCCTTGTAACATTTAAAAAATATATGGATTATGTAAATCACGTCAACTAATATATCGAAATGAGTCTAATAACACATCAACAACGACCTTGCGAAGTAACTGTTTTTTTATAGCAAACTCGGAATAACCCAGAATAGTTATGTAAATGATTAGCATTTTGCTACGATCTTGACATGACAGCTGATATTGGTGAGTGAATAATGTTTACATTTATTAATCAAATTAAATTCAAAAGTAACAAATATACCTAGATTGATTAAGAGTATAAAAATTTATTACACGGACTGTATAGTATTTTATCAGACCCGTTATCAGATGATGCCAAAAATTTTTATGTGTGAGTAAATAAGAGATTAAGTAATTAATAAGCTTATTTGTAAGAATTTATCCTATTTAAGAATTTGTTGTAACTACCAGGGCGTCATAATCACATCAGCGACAAAGCTCTTTTTCGAAGAATAAAAAAAATCTTACATGATAGATGATGATATTAATCCACAAAAGTGATAACGTATCTGTACTTTTTTTATTTGAAGATAGAGGTGTCCATGGATTGTAGTAACATACCATCAGATTTATACAAACATCGAAATGTGTAATAAATATATAGTTAAAATTCATTCTTTGTTACGAATACCTTCAGTTTTCATAAACAATAGATACCTAGATTCGATGCAATAAATTTTCGTTTTCTATGTGATACAAACTCTAAAGAAAGGTTGTTTATTCGACTATCTGTTTGTTTTAGAGCATGATGTAGGGTAGGTAACGCAATATCGCCGCAGTTAGTTAACCAGGTTAGCTATTTTTTTCATTTACCATTAGAGTATATTTTATTATTTTAAATTGATTTATATTTTTTTTAAATAATCCAGTATTTAATTACCTTACATTCCAAACTTTTTGTTGTAAAGAAAAAATATATTAATGATATACACAGACTCTGTATAACCAGCTGGTGGCCTTGCAGAGAATGACCGGCGAAAATCTCGGTCAACAACTGAGGACGAACACACCCGGAACTCTTAAATTATAAAGTGCCAATATATACCTATAAAAAAGTCTTATTTTTTTTCTTATTCTTAACAAGCGCCTTTAACTTTGAACACGTGGTCGAAAACGAAAGTAAATCGAGAACCTGATGTGAATTGGAACTCCTATTACCTTTTGATTGTGTTCGGAATCTTGGTATTCAGAATTTTCCGATACCATTGGATTTCGGACATTAGTCCATTAGTTAGCTTTCATTATTATTAGACAAATTAATAAAACAAATTCATCTGTTTACGATTCTTTAAGATTTGCGTTTTGAAATATATCCATCTTATTTCGCTGTATTTATAACGTAATAGAATTTTGTTTTCCATTGTATATATTAATATATCTAATACTCAAACATTAATATATTTACGTAATACATAAAACTACTAGTCCTTCATCATCAGCCCGTTAAAGCCCATTGCTAGACATGCACCTCTCCCGTTGCAGATATAATAGAAGGAATTAAATCAATCACGTATTCTTATAGTATAACTCTTTGTAAACCACGTTTGCTTAATAAAATTTTATACGTTTTTATAGATAGACCTTGCACATTTTCTAGAACTTTTTTTTTTGTAAAAGTAATAAATTTGCAAATAGTTCACTTTATGGTAAAAATGGTTATAACAGTTTGGGGATAACTTGGTTACAGGTAGTTGTATCAACTTAAAACAAAGGAAGCGACAGATACATTGTCACCTCACAGTCCATAATTGTACTGTTTATCTTATTACACATCTTTAAATCGATACACAGGTCTTAATACTGTTGTTTGATCGCATAAGTGAGTAAAAGGGGGGTCCCGATACAAAAGCATTCATTAGAGTCCTTTCGCCTAGATAATATCTAGTTACATATTTTGATTTTAGTTAGTCGTCACTGTCAGCAAGCACATGCTCGTTTCATAAATAATTTAAAATTGAAAGTGTTACCATCTCTGAAGACTAAAATAAAAACGCCTTCCATAATTTTACATTATAAGTTATACAACCATGTATTATCGACGTAAGAGACTCCACTACGCCATATAAATATCGTTCGTGGGTGTCGTAAGAGGCGACAGAGGAAAATAAAACAACAGATGGGCAGCCTGGTCTACTTGATAACAACTCAAAAAGAACAAAAAACTGCGCGTGCCAAGCCTGCAAAGCGTGGTTATCCGACCTATAGGGCAATCCAGGGGGAAGCTTGGTCAGCAATAGCCTTTGATAGATTGTTATGGATAAATAAATAATGTTTTCATAGCATTGGTTTTTTTTGCGCCCGAAGCAAATATGGGCAACCCTCCGGAAAGCGGGGGGAGGGGGGCGGTGAATGCTCATAGCATACCACGCAGCCTGCTGCCTGGTTACGTGGAGACTTTTACCCGCTAAACACCGCCTTTTAGGGGCTGGCTTAACGGTCTAACTAGAGATCTCTAAGCCGTATACGAACGCGACCCTCCTTGGCAGAAAGGAGAGCGCAAGCGGCGAAAAGCCGCTTGGAAGTGTGCCTAACTAAGGCAGATTAAGGGATGTGTTATGTCGGCTCGGCCTGAGCCGCCAGGAGGCAGTTCAGGTCAGCCGAAAGCTTGTTGGGGGGGGGGGGGTCCGAGAGAGAGTTTCCCGATCTGCGCACGCTATAGCGAGTGTGGATAGGGGCTGCATAGGCAGCTGTCTCACGAATGAGATGATTTGGGTGGGACTCTGAGGCTTTGAAAAATCTCTCAGAGAGTGATTTAAGGAACTGCTGGATTGTTGGGAGCTCTAAGTCTCGTGTAGGTGCACGACATAATAGGGCGAGTTAGTGGCCCTACGACAGAATAGATTTTGAACTATTTGAAGTTCATTTATAGCTTTGGGCTTAGCATGTGCAAAAATGGGGGCCGCGTAGGTCATGACAGGTCGTATGCAGACCTTATATAGGGTTCGCTTGTTGCGGAGGGACATTTTACTGTGTCTGCCCAACATGCTGTTGAGCCTACCCATGTAAAATCGTACGGTGCGAGTAACCTTCTTGATATGGGGTTCGAAAGTGAGCCTTGCATCAAGGGTGACGCCTAAATATTTGGCTGTAGTTTGCCATGGGACAGGGGTTCCTAACATCCTGATTGGCGGAGTGGTGGTAAGACGGCGTCGTTTATATTCGAAGCAAATGGCGGAGCTCTTCTCCGGGTTTACGTCGATACGCCATTTTTGGAACCAAGCTCCTGAGTCGCTTACTGACTTTTGGAACTTGTTCCGAATCTGTTGCAGTGAGTTGCCTTTAGAGTAAAGGGCTGTGTCATCTGCGAAGAGGGCTAGTTTAACACCATTCGACGGGATAGAAAACTTCTAGGCCGGAACGGGAAGAACCCCATGCCCATGGCCTTGAGGAGGCTGATGGGACGGTGATTGGAGGGGAGGTGGTGAGGTTTGCCTGGTTTGGAAATGCCAATGACAGTTGCCTCTTTTCAAGAGGTAGGAAAATAGCTGAATTCGAAGCAGGCGTTGAAGATTATGGCCAATAAGGCGATCACCTGCTCCTGAAAGTGTTTGAGGGCTTGGTTGGAGATGCCATCTGCACCCGGTGCTTTTTTGGGCTTAAGTCATTTGATGGTAGATGAAATCTCATCTTTGGACACAGTGATAGGGTAGAAGCGGTGGGGGGGCGAGTTCCGGAGACGGACCTCGTCCTCCACTAGTTGGATGTGTATGGGGTCAGTGGGTTGTGAGCTGGGAGAGCATTGAGCGGCGACGCTGTCGGCGAAGCACTCAGCCTTTTCTTCGTCCTCGAAGGCAATAAAGCCATCGGGACGAGACAGAGGGGGAGTATGCGTTATAGCGTCTATCCGGAGGGCTCTCGCCATCTGGTAGTACGCTGTGTGAGAGGGAGAGATTTTCTCCATGAGATTGCCCCTTTTGAGGTCTCTGTAATCTTGGAGGCGGTAACGGAGTTTGCGTTGAAGGCGGTGGGCCGCGAGTCTATATTCGGGAGTGGGATAGGAGCTCTACGGAGGGCAGCTTTTTTGGCTTTTAGCAGGTTGCTAATATCTAGGGAAAGACTAGTTTTAGCAACCGGGACGACCTTTTCATTCTCTTTAAGAGAGAATGTTATAAGTGAGGTGAGATTTTCGACCGCGGTGTCTATTTTCCCCGTACTGTCGAGGACGTCGGAATAAAGGGTTATGGGAGGGTCCGGAGAGTCTATAGCCGAGGCTAGAGACTTCTTGAAGCCCTTCCAGTTGGTATAGGTTTTGGAAGTGAGAGTTGGAGATGGCTGATGGCCAAGAAGGAGGGATACAGAACGGTGGTCGGATCCTAGATCATCGAGAGACTCGATTGCTCTAAGGTTAAGGGAGACTCCTTTAACTAGAGCAAAGTCTAGCACGTCAGGAGCGTAGTTAATATTGTCGGGATAGTGGGTGACAGCGAGGGGGCTGTAGACAGTCAGGTAGAGAGACTGAGTGATATTGAGCAGCACCCTGCCACTACTAGTAGTAGTGCGGCAGGTCGATTCAGTATGCTTGCAGTTAAAATCTCCGAACATAATGACTGAGTCGCCTAATGCAAGGATGGCTTCGAAATCTTTCTTAACGGGGAGGGTTCCGCTAGGGATATAGCAAGAGGCTATAATGATAGACTGGTGTCCAGTCATGGCTAATCTAGTGATAGTGGCTTCCATACTGGTAAGCGTCGGAGTGGGGATGTGGTAGCAATGAAGGGACTTTTTGTAATAAATGGCAGTACCGCTGCCTTTGCGGTCGGGTCTCTCATTACGTACAAGTGAATAATTTTTAATAGAGAGGCCTTTAGAGACCTTAGGGCTGAGGTGGGTCTCCTGAAGGAGGAGGAGGTCGGCTTCGCGATCTCGAAGAAATAGCCTAAGCTCTGCGAGGTTATTTCGCAAACCGCGGATATTGAACGAAACAAGCGACAAACCCTTTGGTTTGATACGACCGTGCGATATTGCGGGAGCAGAGGGCTCCGGCATAATGTTTTTAATTTTTACAACGACCTGAGTAGATGACGTGCTCAGAAAGAGCAAGGAGACGGTCCTGTGGCAACTGAACAGTGCGCAGCTTATGCGCAAGGATAGACATTTCCCCTATATTGATCTTATTCATAGTGTTATACACTAGGCTTAGATCGTCTGTTACAGGGTCTGCCTGTTTTTTTGGGGCGGCGGAGGGCTGCGGGATGTTGGTTGCCTTTGGGAACCAAGGGTTTATTGGGAGCGGGCTGGGAGAGCGGAAGGCTCATAAGGTGCCGAGGAGGGCCCTGAGGTGGCCGATAGATGCCCTGTGTGGGCTGAGATGAGCCCTGAGTGGGCTGTGGTAGGGGCTGGCCCTGGCGAGGCATGCGGCTTTCAAGAGCGGGGAAAGTTCGGTCATTGACCTGGGGTGGAGCTTTGCGGCTCAGAAGTGGGAGGAGAGCGAGTCAGAGGAGCGCTAGGGCAGCCTCTAAAGTTGGCCGGGTGGCCTGTTTGTCCGCATAGGACACATTCGGGTGGGGATTCGGAGCTTTTGGGCCGAGGGCACTCTTTCGAGTGATGAGGTTCTAGGCACTTAACGCACCTGGGTGGGGCTGAGCAGTTGGCTGCCACGTGCCCGTAGAGTTGGCAGCGGTAGCACTGCGCTGGGTAACCGCGCCGGTGTGGGGCTTCGACCTTTACACGCGACAGGCCGCACACTGTGCGTACCTCGCGGAAGATGACTTTCGCCTCCGGCACATTGGTGAGAACGAGGAGGGCGAGGTTAAATCTCTCGCCCCTGCTGCTGTGCATTTTGTGCACAGCCTCTATGGGGAAGCCTTGGGACTTAAGATCTTCCAGAATGTCTTCGTTTGCGAGTTCATAAGGAACTCCGCAGAGGACCGCCTTAACCTTCCTTTCTTCGGCGAGAGCGTATGTGTGATAGGACACTCGCTCGGCCGTGAAGAGACGGGTTATATTCCGGAAGTCTTCTATAGACGCCGGCATGATTTTGATGGCCTCGCCGACATTGGTGGCTTGGTCATATTTGAAACCTTATCGTAGAGGGTTTTGGATAACTGTGTGAATTTTGCCTTGTCTCTGAGAAAGACAGGGGGCGGGGCTTGGCTTTTAGCCAATTTGGGAGCGCAGCGGGTTGCTGGCTTGGCGGTGGTGTCTTTAGACTGTGTGGGGCGGCAGCGTTGGGGGCTGCGGAAGTAGGGGCAACGATGGGGGCCGCCGGGGCGGGGGGAGTGCGGGAGGTCGCGGCGCGCTTCGGGTCACGCTTGGATTTCACTAGCGTGAATTGGGCTGACTCTGTGATCGTTCCTTCGGAGTCGGATGACTCCGAGGAGCCGGTGGAGCTGAGGGCGGTCCTCTTTCGGGAGGAGGAGGTAACGGATGATTTGGACAGGGGGGGGTACGATTTTAGTCTAAGAATCTAGAGGTCCCTGCTCTGAGAAGAACAGGTCCTTGGGTGGCAGATGGGGAGGACTGACGCTCTATTCCCAGAAGCTGGGGTCCCTATGTTCTGACAAGAACAAGGGCTCGCTCTGAGAAGAGCAAGAACGATCTTCCAAGAACAGTAACAAACAACAAAGTAACAGTATAACAATAAACAATAACAGAACAATTAAAAGTAAAACAACAAACAAAACATTAGCATTAGGTGACAAACGAGCACACAGTCCACCTGATGGTAAGGGAATGCTATGTCTGTGTCCCATAGACAATCACATTTATCTTCAACTAAGGATCAAAATGAAAATGCGTTGTCACCTCTGAGGACTAAGATGGAATGCCTCGATTCCAGTAAAATGGGTCACCGGTTTTCTACACTCACCATAAGAAACACGCTGCTATTTTACGCTGGTATTTTGTGAGGGTACAACCTCAGACGAAATAAAAACTAATGCCTAATGAAAAATAATGCCTATTTACACTTACATTAATTTTATGAATATTAAAAGCAAAATAGAAATAGGCAAATGAACGTGTTATATTAAGGACGCGTTTGCAAATCAACCAAAATTAGGGTGTTTTTCGGTAGATTTTGTGACAAAACTAAACCAAATCAAATATAAGTAAAAACTACCATGTATAGATTGGTTCTTCATCTGCAAATGTCTGTAACTCTTTTGTTGAAAATAGTAGTTTTTTATATTGTAAAAACGAACTTTCGTTGCCATTTTCTACAAAATTAACGATACCGGCTTGTGTTTCGGTAGATGTTTTGGTCTATTATCAACATATTTAAAAATTTAAAAAATACTATAAGATGACAGACATATTCAATTAAAAAACCCTGGGTTTATTTTTTAACAAAATGTCACAAATAGTCGTAAAAAAAAATAAAAACTGATGCACATTTTTTCACATATTTTGGTAATATGGATGAATCATAATGTATTGCAATAAGGGCTATTTTATTGTTGGTGCCTGCTTTGATTTATTGTACAAAGATTTCGATGAAACCACAGTCCGCGCTCGGCCGCCGTCGTGAGTGGACACTGTATCGCCTGTTTGCAGCGGCTCATTCTGAAAAGATCGCTGTACATACACAAAATATTAGAAAAAAACAAATTGGAAACATAAGTACTTGACAAGTGATAAAATTATTATTTTTATACTCACAGTTTTTATTTAGCTAAAAATAAGTAGGATATATAAACTTACCTACTACTGCAACTCGTGGACGAGCGGAACTAGGTGTGCCGAGTTTGGGCTCGTTTTGTTGGTTATGATGAGACCTTACCTCTGGACTTGATGGCATGACCTGAAGGTGTACTTTCGTGACCGCTATTTGAACTTCTTGCAGAGTAAAACTAGGGGTGACGAATTTGGGCTCCGTTTTGTTAGTTATGACGAGTCTATACCTCTGGACTTGATGGAGTGACCTGAAGGTCTAAATCGGTGATTGCAACTGGAACTCCTAGACTGGTAGAACTAGGTGTGCCGAGTTTGGGTTCGTTTTGTTAGTTACGATGAGACCTTACCACCGGACTTGATAGAGTGACCTGAAGGGGTAATTCAGTAACTACTGCTGGAATTTCTGAACGAGTAGAACTAGGTGTGCCGAATTTGGGCTTCGTTTTGTTAGTTATGACGAGTCCATACCTCCGGACTTGATGGAGTGACCTGAAGGTGTAGTTCAGTGATTACAAGTGGAACTCCTAGACTTGTAGAACTAGGTGTGCCGAGTTTGGGTTCGTTTTGTTAGTTACGATGAGACCTTACCACCGGACTTGATTGAGTGACCTGAAGGTGTAATCAGGTGGTTACAAATGGAATTCCTAGACTAGTAGAACTAGGTGTGACGAGTTTGGGTTCGTTTTGTTAGTTACGATGAGACCTTACCACCGGACTTGATAGAGTGACCTGAAGGGGTAATTCAGTAACTACTGCTGGAATTTCTGAACGAGTAGAAGTAGGTGTGCCGAATTTGGGCTTCGTTTTGTTAGTTATGACGAGTCCATACCTCCGGACTTGATGGAGTGACCTGAAGGTGTAGTTCAGTGATTACAAGTGGAACTCCTAGACTTGTGGAACTAGGTATGCCGAGTTTGGGTTCGTTTTGTTAGTTACGATGAGACCTTACCACCGGACTTGATTGAGTGACCTGAAGGTGTAATCAGGTGGTTACAAATGGAATTCCTAGACTAGTAGAACTAGGTGTGACGAGTTTGGTTTCGTTTTGTTAGTTACGATAAGACCTTACCACCGGACTTGATGGAGTGAAATTCGGCACACCTAGTTCTACTGGTTCAGAAATTCCAGCAGTAGTTACTGAATTACCCCTTCAGGTCACTCCATCAAGTCTGGTGGTAAGGTCTCATCATAACTAACAAAACGAACCCAAACTCGGCACACCTAGTCCTACAAGTCTAGAAGTTCCACTTGTAATCACCGAACTATACCTTCAGGTCACTCCATCATGTCCGGTGGTAAGGTCTCATCATAACCTACAAAACGAACCCAAACTCGGCACACCTAGTTCCACCAGTCTAGGAGTTCCAGTTGCAATCACCGATTTACACCTTCAGGTCACTCCATCAAGTCCGGAGGTATGGACTCGTCATAACTAACAAAACGGAGCCCAAATTCGGCACATCTAGTTCTACTCGTTCAGAAATTCCAGCAGTAGTTACTGAATTACCCCTTCAGGTCACTCCATCAAGTCTGGTGGTAAGGTCTCATCATAACTAACAAAACGAACCCAAACTCGGCACACCTAGTCCTACAAGTCTAGAAGTTCCACTTGTAATCACCGAACTATACCTTCAGGTCACTCCATCATGTCCGGTGGTAAGGTCTCATCATAACCTACAAAACGAACCCAAACTCGGCACACCTAGTTCCACCAGTCTAGGAGTTCCAGTTGCAATCACCGATTTACACCTTCAGGTCACTCCATCAAGTCCGGAGGTATGGACTCGTCATAACTAACAAAACGGAGCCCAAATTCGGCACATCTAGTTCTACTCGTTCAGAAATTCCAGCAGTAGTTACTGAATTACCCCTTCAGGTCACTCCATCAAGTCTGGTGGTAAGGTCTCATCATAACTAACAAAACGAACCCAAACTCGGCACACCTAGTTCTACTAGTCTAGGAGTTCCACTTGTAATCACCGAATTACACCTTCAGGTCACTCCATCAAGTCCGGTGGTAAGGTCTCATCATAACCAACAAAACGAACCCAAACTCGGCACACCTAGTTCCACTAGTCTAGGAGTTCCTATTGTTGTAATCACCAAATTACATCTTCAGGTCACTCCATCAAGTCCGCAGGTAGGTAAGGTCTTATTATAACTGACAAAACCAGTTCAAAGTCCAGAGCTAACATCTCACTACCAGTAGAGGGCTTCCAGTGCCAAGCAGTCTTTGGAGCAGGTATTCATATTTCGTATCGAAGTATATTTCTGAGGTAGGTATAAGAAATGAAAAACAAATTCAATCTTTCAAATTATCAAAATAATTTCATTTGACTACGATTCCCACAGCCAACCGTGCGTACACTAGTGTGTGTGTGACTTTTGTCAATGTAGTAGTGCGATTCTATACCTATCCATTTTGTAAACGCGTCCTTAAGTTTCGCGTCACATTAATAACTTACTGAATAAATGGCGACTACAGTGACGCTTACTAGTGGCAACACTTGTGGAGGTTTTATGTTCCAAGCTGTCATAATAAATAATAAAAATGATTTATCAAAAATTTCGATTTTTTGTTTACTTACGTATGAAATGTGATTCCATCCTGTTTTTTATTTCTAAAAGATTGGTTTTTACACCCTTTTACAACACAATTCGACATTTTTTCTTTAAAAACTGCGAATTATTATAGCGTGACACTCCGTGCGCTGGAATAGCTCGAATGACAAGGTAAGGCGTAGTTTCGTTATAATATGTGTGCGTGAAACTGTGTATGTACAAGGCGAGGCGTAGTTTTACCGGCCTCAGTGCATTGTTCGGCGGGGCTCTGTCTTGAGTTTTTATTTCGTCTGCGGGTACAACTATAATATAGAGCTGTAGCGTGGCTCTACTACGTAAAAACTACCATAATAGTATAATGTAATAAATTAAAATGAATGCCAAAAATTATTAACGACTAGTTTAAATATTTTTAATATGCCTAGCATTGAGGCATGAAATCATATCTGCTATCTCATGAGATATATCTTTACCAAATTTCGATAATTTCTTTATGAACGCCTACATCATAGATAACCTACATCCAAACAGACAATCTTACACATTCCTAATACAATAACTTAAAATTTTATGTGATTTAAGTAAATAGGTCCACTTTAAAAAAAATGTAATGTATATTTTGAAATCACTAAGCCAATTTACAAGTTACACATTTCGCCGTCGCAATAATAAAAATAAGCAAGCGCATATTTAAGTGGCTTTGACACATTTAGAGCTGTCAACAATTTGTTTGACATCTGTCGGGATTATGGCTGCGTAAAATTTGATATTTACGACAAAATATATTGAATTTTAAACGGCTTACAGACGGTGACAGGAGTGATTGTTGAGGATTATGAGAAATAAAGTTTTACGGACAAAAGAATATTTAGTTTTCCGAATCTGCTACCTATCGTAAAGGATAATTTGTGTTTAGCAACATAATCAACGTCATTAGCCCTACATGAGTAAAGAGTCGGTCTTTTTTACTCATTAGCCCATTGCCCGCAAAATTTCCAATAGTCAAACCTCGTTTCCAGTAAAACGGGTCTCCGGATCTCTACACTCACCATACGAAACACTGCTGCTATTTTACGCTGGTGTCCTGTGAGAGCGTGGTCCTTCCTCGGTCGAGCCGACCCAATCGTGCTACAACCGTAATATAGCTGTAGCGTGACTCTACCACGTATATATGGGAAGGTAGGCAGATTAGATATTTCTTGTACTTTTGACACTGAACGGCAGGGCCCTAGCATTTCTTTTTAAAACTATTTTAAATTTGTTTTATCAAAAGCAGTATGATTGTGTAACTTTAGTGGGAATCGAGGTTGGCATATTCCTAAAGTTCTTTCCCGTGGGTATTGCAAGTGGCGATCGAGGGAACCATCAAATTAGGAGATTGGCAGAAGCGGGACTAGGGCAAATATTCACCTTCTGAGACAATTTATGGAGAGGTCAATGTTCAGCCGTGGGTTTAGATTGGCTGTAACGGTAAGGCTCAGGAATTTAGAAGTTATCCTCATTCAAAACTTCTGCACGTATAGACGGGTTTCGCCAAGTTTCGAAATCCTTGCAGCAAATACTTTTTCGTTATTCCGTTTCCCACTATCATATTTTAGGTGAGCTTGAATTGTTTTAATAAGTAGAAGGCGGCTAGTCTTGACAACTTGATGTTATATAAGTGTAAACGGTAAGGAAATGATCGGAACAAAATGGTTTAAACAAATATGTTTTAGGTTGGTTTGAAAAACATTTGCTACACCGCAAAAATACACGGCATAACAGAACAAAGTCATTTTATTAAAAAACTTTACTATGTAACTTAAGCCCACATTATAAAAAATAAATATTTTACGCGACGACGGACGGATTGGCGATCGCAATAAGTATAGGACTTCTCGCACAATTGTCGGTGCTCCCGTGCTCCCCGTCGTCAATACGTCAGTATTAAAATCCACACGGCATCCACTTAGGTACAGTCCACCTGACAGTACCTAAGTGGAACCCGTGGCAAAATAGAGATGCGTTATCACCCCTGAGGACTAAGACGGCACACATGAATGCGCGTAAAAAGATTCTCCGTATAGTTATCACATGAAACACATAATATTATTTTACAATAGTATTCTATGGGGGCAACCAATATATATTCGCTTCTTCCATGGTCTACAACCCCCTTTCGTTTGATCGTTACGTTGTGGGACATACTGTATAGTTGCAGCATGACTCTAACACGTAAAATACAAAAAATGAGGCCATGAAATTATTCTCGTATTTCTCATAGTTGCCATTACGACACACAACGGAATGAAACGGTGTGATGGTTTTTGATACGCCACCACCACACTAATATTAAATTAGTGGAACTAAACCACAAAAGGATCATTGTTTCCCAGACCTTGTTAACAAACTAAAAGAACTTATAATTTTAACAACCTCTACAACATATTTTTGAAATCTCAAACCAACCACTGCTCAATGCAAATCTCAAAACAAAGGGTTATTCAAAGAACACTCATAAAGTTTTTATAAGCATAAATGTTAATGTGCCAACTAACAATCAGCCTGTCCTAGTATCCGAATGAGAGGAAACCTCGTAATTAGAACTCGGCTATAAAATAACCATCAAACTTAACCAAGACGAGTGTGTAGATCCCCAAGCTATCCAACAAATTGCATCATTTCCCTTAATAATCAGACAATAAAGTTGAAAATTACATGCACGTATATTTATTTAACGCAAAAAGTAAGATAGTACGTGTGCAAAGTCCAACCGCTCCATAAATTACGTTTTGTATGACAGGAGCACGTTGTTGCATGAGTTTTTACGAGCGAATACATGGGCGATATGATTAACTCAGTAAATACTCTAAGGTCGTCACTCGTCAGGTGCTTTTTGTATCGAACGGTTATGAGTATTATTTCAAATCTGTCACAGTCACAGGGCTGTGTTTAACAATAAATGTCTTGATGGATGACAAGATGAATTTTCGTGGCTACCATCCATTTCGGCCTACAACATAGGCCTCCTCCATAGATAGCCTCATAGGGGTAGTGTTACCATATGGAAAATTAAAAGGCCCTGACAAACCTGATAGAGAAAAATCCTGACAATTTGCAAATGTAGGAAATTAACAAGCGTGAAAGAATTAATAAATCAATTGGTTATGTACACTATCATTATCAATCCACGTAGCGAGTTCCACCCCTCTCACGCAAAAAAAACTTTCTGTGTTTTATTTGAGATTAGAAAAATTCTGATAATTCCAAAACCCGACCGCAATCCTTACAAGAGCCCTAAAGTCCTGTCACATCAGAACAAATCGTATCGTATCGGGTATCTTGCACTAGATGGAGCACGACCTGGTAAGACTTGAAGAAAGTCAATGGATGCAGATGACACAGGTCCATGCTTTGTGACAAAGGGTTGTAATGACGATGACAGTGGTATCACTACCTAAGCTCGTTTGTCACCTCTTCTATAAAAAAATAAAAATAAAAATGTCACTTCACATACGAAACACAGCAACATTAAGCTATAATTTTACACTAGGATTCTCTGAGAACGTACTACATTTTAGGTCGAAACAACAGCTATAATTTGCAATAAGTTTTCGTTTATTTCTTTTCGTTTATAAGTTGCTTATAGGCAAATTTTTACTTACTGTATAGCATTGAGAACCCTCCGGCTCTTTCAAATTCCTTTGTTATTTTCAATCAATTATTTGAAATACGGCAGATTGCTGTGTTAGCGGAATAGAAAAAAAATTTGAAATATTAAGGAATACATTTTTTTACTATTCCAAGCCAGCACTTAGCTACAATCCCACCTGATGGTAAGTGGTGATGTAGCCTAAGATGGTGAAGCGCACTGACTTTAAAAAGTTTACTCACACTTGCCTTAAATACACCCACATTGTAATCGGATGGAAAGACAGATGCTGGCAACTTATTCCACTCCTTTGCTGTACATTTGACGAACGATGGAGCAAACTGTTGAGTTCTAATGCGTGGTAAGTCAACAACGAAAGTGTGGAGACCGACAGAAATACATATTTGAGATTTTTCTTTTCGAATGAAACTTTAATAAATAAATATGAACACATACGTACATTCTAGTGCAAAAAGCACCAACTTTATAAGGCAATTAATAAGACCTCAGTATATTTTTGTTTCCTTTCCGTATTTATTTTTATTTTCTTGATAATTTTGCTGAACTAAAAGACTGCGGTTTTTACTAAAGTATCATAAAAAACATCTTGATATTTTACATCTGGATTCCGAAATAAAATACGATCGTGCGCCCAGCGAAGCGAGCGGGTAACAGCTAGTTTATTGTAATCATCATAATAGGCGTTTGTAGCGTTTTCGATAATAATTTAACGAATGCGCTCTAACAATATTTACAGAGAAATAAATAAATAAATTATATTTTTTATATTATTAAGAAATTAGTGACCGGATTCTTTTAACTCAGATAATTTATAAGAAAATACCCACATTATCACGACTTCGGCCTCATCGTGGCAGCCATTGTTCGAGGCGTACATATTCATTAAAAGTTGTTGTCGTTTTGTTTGATTATAAACAACAATGTAGCGTCATTTATTTTATGTTGTTGGTATTTTAATATTTTATGTGGCACTATATCTGTGTTTATAGCTCGTACAAAACAAGAAAATTCTTTCCATGTATTGTTTAATATTTTAAGCGTTTTCGAAGGGGTAAACTAATGATATTTTATAGGGTTTTGTATAGTTACGCCATGTCCGTCCACCCGTCCGTGGTTTTACTCAGAAACCCAAGGTGATACAAATCTGTAATTTGACATAATCTCCCCGAAACTCTTCACTGCTGGGTCGAAAGACGTTTTTAAGCAACTGGGCTGAAAATAAACAAAACATAGGTTATTAATCACGCCTACAAAATTAAAATCATGAAAAATAATTGATAAACTGAGGATTTTACCTATCTATTCCATCGTGTGGGATATAGTTGGATAGGTAATATTTCAAAAATATTGGGGATTAAAACAACATTTTTGCGATTTAGGAGTCCGTTTGCGAAATATTTAGCTTTGAAGCGGTATTATTATTAGAATCAGATGTATCATGTATAAACGAAACCCCTGTTTCGAAATGTAAAAAGTATGCACGATAGTAGTATATATAATGAAGTTAAAGGGAAAACTGTTACAGCTAAGTAGGCTTAACAAGTTAACGAGCAACAGTCGCACAACTTATAAAATGCATTTGGATTAATAAAAATTTCGTTACAATTCCATGTGAATTGATCTAAAACTAGTTACATTATAACTTTCTTATGTTATTGTAAACTGTAAGAAATTAAAAAAAAATTTAAGAAAACGACTTATTTATTGCACTACTATAGCTTTACTTTTTCCTTTGTGGAGTAGGCAGAGAGTATCGATCGCCACAAGACCGATTCTAACATTTCGCTTATTTTTAGTAAGTAGTTATTGTAGGCCTCATTCACAGTATTCATACATTCATAAAACCTCATACTGTTTCATTCGTGGTACTCTTGGTTTACACGGGTGACTCTCAGGGCAGTGATGGTTAATGGAAAGTTCGTTACAGTCACGTATATCTTAGGGTTCTACTGCGGAGAACTAATATATGAATAGTGAATTATGACTATTTTTGTACGGACTTGGCATGTGAGTTTTTTTTTCATTGTGATTTGATGTAGATTGTATTATTTTCAAAATTGAAAAGATTTTTTAATCTTTTTTGAAATTTCAATAGGTATTTTTTGAATACCACTCCCTATGATTGCTTGGAAACTAAGTCCCTCAGTTACCATCGTCCTATTTGGGCCTTTGTAATCGTTATAGCGGTCAAACCGCGAAATCACTTCATCGTAATCATCATTATTATTACAGCCCTTCACAAATCCACTGCTGACCAAGCTTCTTGGCGTTATTTGGGCTTGGGCTGTGTTCAGCAGTAAAAACGAAGATTTAAAAAAATCATTGAAATCGGATGATTTTTCATCATAATCATAAATCATTTATTTGCAAGAAATATGGTTGGTATACAAGATGTTAAAGTAACTTATAGCACAGGACATATTTCACCCTCATTATGGGCATGCAAAATCATAGTAAATTTACAACAATTATTTGAATAAAATTACAATTATTAGAACTATTTGAATAACAATTCATAAGAAATATTTTAATTGCAATTATAACAATCTTTTAAAATTCAGTTATTTGAATTACATGATTACAATTATATAAATTATTGAATTATTATAATAGACTAAGATACAAGAAATAAAAAAGAAAGATCTGATATCTTAGTGGGCACCAAATCGGCAAGTGCTATTATTCAAAAAGTCTTTAATAGTATAGAAACTCTCCTGGATTAACCATTTTCGCAAGGCACAACAGAATTTCGATTTTCTAGACCCAAAAAACGAGGGGACCGCGATTGTATAAGATTACTCTAATTTTAAATTATGTTCTTAGAAGAAGCTCACCGTTAATGACCGTTATGAAAGTCCTTCGATCCCTAAAAATTTAGGAAATGTCTATACAGTACAGATGATGCTGCTTTTACTAATCAAGATCTGTTAGCACATACTATTCCTATTGAGAGCGAAACGATATGGTGAGCCATATCATCACTCCATCTCATGATATCTCCCTACATTTCATCTACCGGTATAAGACTGCCACTCCAGAAGCTTTCATTCCCATCGTTTGTCGGTTCTTCGAGCTATATGGCCGGCCCACTGCTACTTCATCTTACTAATTCGTTGGGCTATGTCGGTTACTACTCCTCCCATTTTTAAGCCTATCACGCAGAAAAACCCCGAGCATAGCATAACATAGCATAGATCGCTGAGCAACCTTGATCTTCCTCATACGGCCAGCAGTGAAGGACCACGTCTAAGATTCACAAGTCATCACTGGCAAGATGCACTGGTTTTTTGTAAAAAACCAACAACAAGATTGTTCTTGTTTTCAAGGTTTTGTCGTAATCTCACATGAACTCACTAAGCATGTTCATATTTTCAAGAAGGCCCCTTCTAAATTCACGTATTGTGACGGACATTTACAGTACCGTACCTCGACATTGTGTGTGGTCCGACACGCACTTGGTCAGTTTTTAATTATTTAATAAATATGCTTACACGTGTATAGACTTTATACAATCGCCTTTTTTCTTAATTAGTTAATGATATCAATTTATTTCATTTATTAAGCCAAGTTTATTGACGGCCAAGGTCCATTTAATTATAGATAATTTTTAATTCTCCGAATTGCGGTATGATTATCTTATTTATGATTATGCGAATATCACAATACAAAAGACCTCAAGCAGCGGTTTTAGACTTATGTCCACAATTTTGACTTAATAATTAATTAATTTTTAAGATTTGCGAATGATTTCTTTAACTTAATGAATTGTAAAAGATTATGGAATCAATACCAACTCCACACTTACTTATCACAATTCCGTGCATACTTAGAAAAATGTTTAATTTAAGGGGAAATATAATGTCAAATGGCTTAGCAAGATCCTTCGTTATGCCGAAAATATTGCAGCATTAATTTTGAAATAAATATATGGTAAAGTTGAGGATTATAGTTAGTGATTATGTTAGACGAAAACACGATTTCGTAAAATTTTCTCGATAGAAAAAAAATCCAAAGTACCTCCAAAATAAACAATAAACCGCTGTTATTCATAAAATACTTTAAATAAGATCATGAAACTTTGCATACTAACTGAACTAACTATAAAGCAGTGCTTATGTTATTTACTTTTTTTTAAATACCATTATTTTCACTGTAAAAAGAAATTACCTAAACTATCGGCGTCTTGAGCTTGATTCCTGTCATTCCGTTAGTATCGCTTAGGCTTTTGAAGAGAGAAGTTATGTCGCTTACGATCAGAATATACATTACGCAACAGTACGACGTAAAATTAAAATGGGAAATAACCGTGATAAAAATAAGAAGCGGCTGGCTTGGCTTTAAGAAACAGGCATAAATATGATAAACCTAATGAAATAAGTGTCTAACGACCTTTCTACTTACAGTATTAGTGATTACAAATATTTCGGTACATAGCATACGACGCGCGGGGAAGTGGGGGCGAAATTAGAATTTGAGCTGACTTACTCTAACCTCTTAATGGTCAACATCTACTACATACATCAACATCTACCACTATAATGGATCTCTCAAGTCATTTCATTCAATTCTCTCGTCAATTTTAATAATTCGAAAGTTTTGCTGCGACGCTGCTGCGGTAGATTTGTATCCCACACGAAACATGTATTCCTATGATCTACAAATGATTTATCTATAATATTTGTGTATGTGCTAATTATGTATGAAAAATGCCGCCACGTTACTGTAGAAAAACCACAAAGTGTTTCGCTCTCAACAGTTTCTCAGGCAATAAACAGATGCGTTTTGATGCTTATCCACTCGGTTTAAAAGTGTCTTTGTAATTGCACATTACGTAAACTGACATTTTAATTCCGGCGTGATTAAACGAAGTATGTAGACGGGCGCGGCGGCAGCTTACGGACACGTGCGATGGTCACGACCAGCCGCCGGCTGGGAGGACGTCACGAGTTCCGGCTATCACGACTCCTCAACTCCGATATATGTTGTACTATAGATACAAACACATAATGTGTTTTTGCCCAATAGGTCACAAACAGAAATTGAAATCTTAGCGCGGATAGTGAACTTATTTTATCTGTCTTAGACGCGATTTTTACGGTTCGAATCTCGCCAATAAGTGATAAAAAGTTCACAATATTTGCGAGTAAACTTATAGTTAAACATAAAGTTTTTTTAATAGAATAAGGGTGACAAACGAGCACACAGTCCACCTGATGGTAAGTGGATGCTGTGGCCCATAGACCATAGGGACTTGTTCTCGATTAAAAATCAAAACGCAGATGCATTATCCCCCCTTGATGAATAAAGAAAGAAAGAAAGAAAGAAAGAAACAGATTTTATTTGGCACATGCAACACACTCAAGTGGATTACATAAAACAAATAACATTTAAGTTGGCATACAAACAAAAAAAACAAAAAAAAAATTTTTACATAGAAATCATGAAACAGGACATTCACTCCTTGTTTACAGATATGATAAAACAAAAAAAACAAAAAAAAAGCAAACAATAATATAAAAAAGAAAAAAAATAATAATAATAAAGAACTAGAGAATAAGGAGTAATGCATAGGGTGTATTACAAAGACAATCCACCCGTTAATGCTGCTCTGCTCCAAAAAAGGAAAGCCACTCAGGATATGTTGGAATGTATCAGAAGTACAACACCCCAACCCTGATTTTCAGTGGCACCCTTATATATTTAAAATAAAAATACACAAATAAGTATAAAAAATATATATACATATATTATATATTCTTTATATGCAGAGGGCAGTTCTGTTGTGTTAAACCAAATATAATAACAAAAATTTATTTCTTGTAATATTGTCGTAATTCTTATAAAATATTCTTAATACTGTAAGAGGTTGCATTGAAATTCACTCAGGAACGTAATTAAGTTTAAGCTACAAACAAATACACAAAATAAGATGGAATGGAATCATTTGCAGTAAAAAAGGACCTCCAGATCTCTACACTCACCATACGAAACAGTAGCAACAGCAGTATTAAGGTGCTATTTTACGCTGGTATTCTGAGCGTTAGTCCTTCCCCGGTCAAGCCGACACATTCGTGCTACAACCATAATATAGACGGCAAAATACCCGCCTAATGAAGTGGATTAATATCAAAGTTGAGAGACATATAGCACTGCTATAGCTAACCTGTCTGTTAAGTCTGACAATGTGGCAAATCATAAGAGATAATAGCTAGTAGAAGCCTATGAAGAACAAACTTGACTTCCAGCAGACTTGAATACCAGCGTAAAATCCTATACCTTTAAACGAGCAATTCTTGTATATATATAATCGGAATCTCGGAAACGGCTCCAACGATAATGATTTCTTAAATTTACGCGAACACTACATTGGAACAATGTGTAGTGTTCGCGTAAAAAAAAACAATGGAGTCCATTGTAAACTGCCAGCTCATGAGGTACCTTGAGGATCACCAGCTGATTAGTGATCGCCAATACGGTTTTCGCCGTGGTCGGTCAGCTGGTGATCTTCTGGTCTACCTAACTCACAGATGGGCGGAGGCAGTAGAGTCCAAGGGGGAGGCATTGGCCTTTAGTTTGGAGAGTTGCGAAGGCCTTCGATCGGTTGGCACAAAGCGCTTCTTTCGAAGCTCCCTTCCTATGGGCTTCCCGAGAAATTGTGCGATTGGATCACCAGCTTTCTTGCAGATCGGAGCATCCAGGTCGTTGTAGACGGTGCAAGCTCCGATTGCAAGCCTATTAATGCTGGTGTTCCACAAGGCTGCGTGCTATCGCCAACGCTGTTTCTTCTGCATATCAATGATATGTTGCAAACCCGTAACATTCATTGCTATGCAGATGACAGCACTGGTGATGCTCTTTACACCGGCCGAGCCAATATTTCTCGGGAAAACGTCTCCGAGTCCGGGCACAGTCGAGTCCTTGCTGAACAGAGTCTCGGATTGGGGGCGACTAAATATAGTCCAGTTTAACCCCCAGAAGACACAAGCTTGCGCGTTAACCGCTAAAAAGAACCCCTTTGTCGTATCTCCTCAGTTTCAAAGCACTCCCCTTGTTGCCTCAGCCAGTATCGGAATCCTCGGCGTTGACATATCGAGTGACGTACAGTTTCGTGGTCACTTGGAAGAGAAGGCCAAATTGGCCTCTAAAAAGCTTGGCGTGCTCAGCAGAGCGGGACAGTATTTCATGCCGGCACACCGCCTGCAACTTTACAAGGCGCAGGTTCGGCCGCACATGGAATACTGTTCCATGGAATACCGGGGAGCCCCAGCCCAGCTCCTTCCACTTCACCGCATCCAGCGCAGAGCGGCTCGAATCGTCGACGACCGAGTGCTTTCCGATCGGCTCGATTCACTGGCACTGCGAAGAGATGTTGCATCTCTTTGCATTTTATTTCGCATATACCATGGAGAGTGCTCTGAGGAATTGTTCGGATTAATCCCAGCCGCCAAATTTCGTGAACGCACTACGCGGCAAACGTCCCGATACCATCCACACCATCTGGATGCTTGGCGGTTCACCACAGTACGTTTCAAAAGGAGTTTTCTTCCGCGTACAACCTCTCTGTGGAATAGTTTACCACCGGCGATTTTTCCAGACCGATACGACCTGGGGACCTTCAAGAAAAGAGCTTAGGTACTCCTTTCTAAAGGGCCGGCAACGCACCTGCAATTCCCCTTTTGCGGTTGATCATGGGCGGCGGTAGTCACTTAACATCAGGTGAGCCGCATGCTCGTTTGCCCCCTCTTCTATAAAAAAAAGAAACACATTGAATAAAACTAAATTTACGGATTCTATCAGAAAAGTAGAAGACTTCAAGATACTGTAAGTTCGTTTTGCGTAAATCAGACCAAAAATTAATATTCAAAAACTGAAGCTAGCCGGGCTAACAATGACATTGGGACGTCAAACATCTCAGTCCCCCCCGTGACCATGGGTGCTGTAAAGCACCCGAAACGTCGGGAATTAAAAAAAATAAGTAAAATCAGTTAAATAAACGCGATAGAATCCGTAAATTTAGTTTTATTCAAGTCTCCAACGATTTTCATAAAATGTTGTGTCCAGGGAGTTTCGGGGGCAATAAATCGATCTAACTAGGATTTATTTTTAGAAAATGTCTTTTGTCCGTGTTTTCAGGCAATGAAAAACTGATACAATTTATGAAGGTAAATTTTGACATTCTGTTAATGGTCGTAATAGCTCAAGTGGATATCGAGCGGTCGCAAAATCGTAGTGCCTTTGTTCGCGTCCTGTCTTTGGTCCAACTTTTTTCCTTTTTTTTCAAGTTCCCTTCTTTTGTGAGCCCTTTTTTTAGTATTTTTTTTAAAATACGAAAAATTTTAATTAAACTAATTCTTAAAAATTTTTAATTAAAGCCGAGCAAAGCTTGGTCATCCAGGTACTAACAGCTTAATGCTGCTGTATTTCGTATGGCGAGTGTAAAAAACCGGAGACCCATTTCACTGGAAACGAGGCATTCCATCTTAGTACTCAAGGGTGACAAATCATCTGCATTTTGATTCTTAATCGATGATAATTGTAGATGTCTATGGACCGCAGCATCCACTTACCATCTGGTGGACTGTGTGCTTGTTTGCCAGCCTTATTCTATAAAAAAGACTGTTAAAGTCTGATGAAATAGAAGCCATTACACCTTTCAAGCTATCCTTAAAATACATGTTAACACTGGAAATATTCAGACAGTTTACTAATCAAATTATATGTTTAAACCAAAGTGGATATTTGTAAGTGGATACTGTGGCCTACACGTACATCTATTGTTGATTAAGAATCAAAATTTAAATTTATTGTCATCCCTAAACACTACGTAATACAAAACAAACCAGTTAACTGCTATTTTACGTTATTTTGTGAAAGCGTGGTCCTTCCCCGGTCGAGCCCACTCATTCGTGCTGCACCGGTAATATAGCTGCTACGTGGCTATACCACGTTATTTTCTTTACAATTACAGTAAGCTGTAGTAGCTTAGGGGCTGAACTCGCGATCATTTTCATATTATGCGAGCTCGGGTTGAGTTGATCGAACGCGATCCCCGCCGGCACTATTGAAATCGGTAATCCCATTTTTATGTGCTGATTTACCACATGCTCGTCAGTTAAGGAAATTATCGAAAAGGAAGTCTGTTAAATGTAATACTTAGAGCACATGTGAAGTCCGCCAACAAGCGCTGAGTTAATGAGAGGTGGTCGACTTACCACAGATTTGAACCAAACGGTTTGCTTTATCGTTCATCATGCGTACAGCGAAGGAATGGAATAAGTTGCCAGCATATGTCTTTCCATCCGATAACAATGTAGGCGTCTTCAAGGCAACCTTCTACCTTCCCAACAATACTAATACACAAAAATACTAACAAACTTTCAGCGCTATGGTACTAGCACTACAGCATTAGACCATTAGACTACCCAAATATCTATTATTCGCTATATGTAATATGACCAGATCTGCGCAGACAGTGCACGAGATTGTGCGCAAGTAATACGACACGTCCGGAGAAATATCAGGCACAGAACCCACGACTTTACGTACCATACTTTCCGTGGCACACGAATTAAACGCCGTCTCCTTGCAGACTTTCGGCTACTGGAAATTCTTCTTAAACCCAATAACTGATTTTGAATAGGCTTTTTTAAATTGGTGCACTTTACCATCTTTGGCTGAATCACCAATTACCCTCAGGTGGGGTAGCAGTCAAGCGCTGACTTAAATAGTCAAAAATAGAACCGCGCCTGAGATGCATACTGTTGGACTATAACTGTACCTTAATTTATTTAACTTCATACAGCCTATATGACATATAGGCGAACTTAATGCCTGAGGCATTCACTAACTACACTAACAGTAACTTTATGTGATGTAGAGATAAAATGAAGTACCTAAGCGTAGAAGTCGATATATATAGAAATGTAAAAAAAATACTAGCTGAACCCAGCAGATGTTTTCCTGCCAGTTAATATCATAGGTTTTTTATTTTTATTTTAGCGCATGCAATTTAATTAATTAATTGCCACGCTGGATTGAAAAAAAAGCAAATAATATCAAACATTTTAAACTTCGTTTGTTTAAATTTTTTTAAGTTAATAAATATAAATCTTCTCCATTAAAAAATACAAATATACTAGGAGTTTTTTTACCGTCTGGAAAAAAATATGGTGTAACAGGTTTACGGATTTGAAGAACGGATTAGAAGCCTATGTTACTGATATTTTTACATTAATATATCACGAAATTGAACTATTAGTATATACTACTAATTTAAAAATAAGCTTTCAGTGATAAAAAAATAACAAAAGTTTTGGACGAAAAAATAATTCAATTAAAAACTATCGAAATTAAAATAATATGCACCCAATTAGTATATATTGATAGATCAATTTCATAATGTGTTCATATAAAAAAATTGTAACATATCAGTGCCATAGGCTTCTATCCCGTTCACCTGTAACACCCAAATTTTTTCCAGGCGGTAAAAAAATCATCCAGTATATTATCAAATTTTCATGGTAATCGATCAAACAGATTTTGAGTTAAGCGATTTCATATATACAAACATCGTCTTGTATAGGTATATATTTATTTTTTACTTTATAGAACGAAAAGATATTTATTTACATTTTATATACATGACAATCAGGTAGCATTGATTAAATTTTAGCTGAATTATTATTTATAACGCATACAAATCGATGTTTCAGATTCTGGGTGTTTATATACTATTATATATATTATATGCAATTCACATCATTTTTGATTTTTGTTTAAGTTTAAGAGCACTTTAGAATTTCCCCTATATCTTGTAGGCGTTTCATAACCATTATTGAAAGTGGAAAAACATTCAGATTCGTAACACTTATTTAGAGATCTTAGAAACTTTTGTTTCTAGTGAGATAGGAACACGCGGCTTGCAGCGGTGCACAGTGTTAAAACTATGGGTGCGAATGACTTAAAAAGAACTTGTAAGAGATTACCTTACTTCAACGATAGGCCTAAGATCAATGATGAGTTTTCAGTGATGATGGCCTTTGTTAGGACTAATACCATTGTTTCTTCCAATTATGAAAATTCTATTTGATATAAAACTAGTTAACTGTGACTAAACAAAAGTAACTTAACTATAACTTATTCGTGTAGTCAACAATGCTTTTGTGTATTTTTTGTTATACCATTATTAAACGAATGTGGCGCTCATGAGCTCATGACGAATCATTATCTCGTAGCAGCCTCGCCACGTCACAAACCGAGTTGTGGACTACGCACATAATGTTATCAGAATAAAGCATTATTTTACAAGAAGACGTGTTGTTTTGGTGTAACTACAAAACATAAGTTAACTTAGTTAAGGCGGGTTTATGGATTAAGCGTTGAGTTATATTATCTATGAGTAATATACTTAATAAATACTTATTTAAATAAATTATACTTATTAAATAATAAACTCTTTAAATTTAACATAAATAACAGCTCGAAATATTATGTAATTTTTTTATAGCATTGAGTGACAAACAAGTACACAGTCCACCTGATGGTAAGTGGATTATACGGTCCAAAGACATCTACATTTATCCTCAATTAAGAATCGAATTGGAGATGGGTTATCACCTCTGAGGACTAAGATGAAATGCCTGAATTTCAGTAAAACGGGTCTCCGCTTCTCTACACTCACCATTCGAAACACAGCAGCATTACGCTGCTGTTTTACGCTGATATTCTGTGAGAGCGTAGTCCTGCCCCGGCATTGAGGTATAAGTACATTATACTTCAATGCGCCCCGGTCGAGCCAACCCATTCGTGCTACAACTATAACCACAGATTAGTAAATAGCTATAACATAGTTGCAGCGTGGCAGCACGTAAACACGTATGTTGTATGTGATATTTTATGAAGTTTAAAATCGCGAATTCGTCTCGAATGAATTACAAGCTAACAGGTTACATGTGCCGCCTAATTGTAAGGATAACGAATTAGTTTAACAGTTTATTGGCAACAAATTAACATAAGAACATTGTATAGCCTTCATTTTACCCGCCGTCGACGCTAAGGAGAAATCAATTAAATCTATGAATTTTTCTAGGATTAAGAAGGTATAAATATTACGTGGCGGTGCCAGCCAAGCAATTGGAGGATAAAATATCTACTTGCTCTATTCGTGCCGTGAATGTGGTAAAAGGTGGTAGAGAGAAGCAAAGTAGAAGATAGGAGTAGCGTCGTCCTAAAAACAAATAAAAGTAAAAAAACTGTGGTTGCCAACCCGCCCGCCAAGCGTGGCAACTTTGTCAAATAATATCCTCCAAACCGAAATTCAGTGAAGGTGACCCATGTTAACTTCTCATCTGCGTGAGACAGGATTATTGTGCACGAGTGTATGCGCAGACACCGGTGCATTCTCTATTTTCCACTCTCATAGTCTGACGGGACGGCAAAGCGACACGACCGGAGAAGGCGCAGGACCAACAGCTTTACGGCGGCATTGAAGCACCGCCAACTACCGAGTTGGGACTACTACTAAGAATTTTTTGATTTTGAAAATCTCAATACCTTATTATTTTTGGCACGACTCGGGATTCGAGCCCGGGACCAGCAGTCTCGTTTACGACCACTAGCCCAAACGGGCAGGCAGTTTGGCAAATATCCCTAATCTATAACCGTATAGGGTCGGTGTAAGAGTATCCACTACTCCATATCTAGTCCCGAGAGTGTCGTAAGAAGCGACAGGGGGCAAATGGAACAGGAGATGGACAGCAGCATTTTCCTGAAAGCAACTCAAAATAATACACTGTGATTGCCAATCCGTTTCCTAAGCATGGCAACTCTGGCAAAATCCCCCCATGAGGCAATCTATGAGGAAGGCCTATTTTCAGCAGTGGCGTTTTGATAGGCTGTAACTGTAAATTATGTTTTTTTTGGAAGAGGGAGCAAACGAGCGTACGGTTCACCTGATTTTAAGTGATTACCGCAGCCCATGATCAACCGCAACACCAGGGGAATTGCAGGTGCGTTGCCGGCCCTTTAGAAAGGAGGAAGCTCTTTTCTTGAAGGTCCCCAGGTCGTATCGGTCCGGAAAAATTTCCGGTGGTAAATTATTCCACAGAGAGGTATTTTCGCAAATAATTATGATTGAGTCAAAATTATACAATAGTATTTTTGAACAAGCAAATTCAAGATAAAAACATAAATTTATCTATATCAAAATTCCAGTTTTGTTTGTGGTGTCATAGTCCTATACTATTCGATAAAAGGAGTTGCATATTTTCGCGGTGTCGCCTTAATGCCTTAGTAGGTACTATAGTCAACCAAATCTATGAAATACCTTTTAACGTTTCACATTAATCACTCCGCAATAACTTTGCACAAGCGTACTCACACGATTTAAAATAACCTTTTACGAAATACGAAGAATTATGACGTTATCTATATTTCAATACATCGCGTATAGTTTTTATCACTAATTTAAATTCGAATCTTTCAAAAAAAGCAAGATATTAAAAAATATCTACTATCACCTTTTTTACTTGACGTCGTTTCAATGATATGTCACTATGTACCTTACCGTAGTGTTTGGATGAATAAAATTCATTGTTAGGCGAATAATCGGCAAAAATATTAAAATAATCGATAAAAATATTCAAATAATCGAATCATTATTTTTTTTATGTACGATTTGTTTGATAAAATTTTTATTTTTAAAATTCCTTAAATTACATGAATCATGAATAAAACAAGTTTTTTTTACTATGTCAACGTAAATTTGTATAAGAAACTCATATACAAGGCCGCGCTGAAAAAATCACTCTCACAATCTCCCGCCATTTCGGGAGTTTACTGTGCGTAATTTTGTCATTTTATGTTTGTCTTCTTATTTTGTTACACGTCTTTAACTTTTTGGACAGTTTCTTCTATATTCGTTGAAGCATGTGCCCATATCACAAAAGATGATTGTACTGAAAGTGATTCAACTAATAGTACTGAAAGTGATTGAATAAATTTATTTTTAATCTAGTTTTAATCTTAAATTTTTATAAGTAAATGTGCCTCTAGAAATAAGCAGTAACAACAAATATGAAGAAACTGACTACCTTCCTTCTACCTATTCTACTTCTATTCTTCTCTTGAATCTTGTGCTTTAAATTATCCGTTTTTAATTTATTCTGGTATTATTCGAACCAAACTGTAAATGATTACCTAAATAATCGATAGCGATTTTTTTTAAGAATCGAAAATTGTACGTTCCCATTTTTTGGTTGGCATGCGTGGTGCAATAAATCTGGCGGCTGTCAAAATTTATTTCTTAGATTTGGTTGACTATAAAAATTTAAACTTTTCTGTGCCGACCTCTAACCGTCAACCCATATTATAGTTTTTAAGATAGTAAAGGAATTTAAAAAGGATTTTTTTAAATTTCTTTAGTTTAGTTGTAACAATTTTGATAATCCATGTGGATGTTGACTAAGCTCTCACCAAGTTCCGGTTCGACGCGATAGCTCGATCGGCGATGATAAACAGAGCGAGCGCAGGTCGGAGGTTGGGGCCGCGCAAGCCGCGCGCTTTATCAACTTGCAAATTCATTCCAGCGCCCAGCTGCCGCTGTCAAAACAACCTCGCTCCACGCGCCTTTGCTATTACTAATTCAGAATTTAATTTCGATTCAATCAAAACACTTCGTCACGGGATTTAAAAATATTTATTTGTGTCAGAAACTATGGTTGCATTTATTTTATTTACTTAAAATGAAAGATTTTAAAAGTTTAAGGAATTTATTCTTTAACTGGCCCCGCACCGGTTTCGCATGGGTGATTTCGGGATCTCGACAACAGCGCCACCTACCGGGTGTAACTGAGTTTAGCTACCAGAAGTCCACTGAAATACACACAAAAATACATTAAATTCATTTGAGCTGTTTTAGGGTATAAGAGAAGAAGATAATTAAATCTATATCGCGTAAAATGTAATTAAGAGGATAGAGTAAGTCAGCTCAAATTCTAATTTCGCCCCCACTTCCCCGCGCGTCGTATGCTATGTACCGATATTACAAACATATCACTAATACTGTAAGTAGAAAGGTCGTTAGACACTTATTTCATTAGGTTTATCATATTTATGCCTGTTTCTTAACGCCAAGCCAGCCGCTTCTTATTTTTATCACGGTTATTTCCCATTTTAATTTTACGTCGTACTGTTGCATAATGTATATTCTGATCGTAAGCGACACAACTTCTCCTTTCAAAAGCAAGCGCTAAGCGATACTAACGGGGCGACTGGAATCAAGCTCAAGACGCCGATAGTTTAGGTAATTTCTTTTTTACAGTGAAAATAATGGTATTTCAAAAAAAGTAAATAACATAAGCACTGCTTTATAGTTAGTTCAGTTAGTATGCAAAGTTTTATGATCTTATTTAAAGTATTTTATGAATAACAGCGGTTTATTGTTTATTTTGGAGGTAACTTTGGATTTTTTTTTCTATCGAGAAAATTTTACGAAATCGTGTTTTCGTCTAACATAATCATTAACATTAATCCTCAACTTTACCATATATTTATTTCAAAATTAATGCTGCAATATTTTCGGCATAACGAAGGATCTTGCTAAGCCATTTGACATTATATTTCCCCTTAAGTATGTAAATATGTAGTTAATAATAAAAATGCAAAATATGTATAAACACCAAAATCATAAAACTAAATATATCCTGTATTTATCTTAATCCTACCCCCACGGTTACCTAAATAAATAATTTTTTTTTTTTTTTAATATTTACAAATACTTTTAAGTGTTTGATGAATCAGTGTAAAGTATTTTTTATTAACCAAAGGTAAATAAACCGGGGAGTATTCAATATTAAATAATTGGTAATTGTGGTCGTTATCAGGATTTAAACGACTGGCATAACACAAATACGACTGGCAGGATGTTTAAAGTTTTTTAGCAGTCACCTCGCAAAATATAAATGACATTTTTATTTAGCCATCCGGTCACCGTCGGGTAGTATAATGTCCGAGCTTGATAAATAGGCTTTACTCCCGAAGCATGCCAATAAAAGTAAATGTAAAATTTAAAACTATGCCATTTCTGGTAATCCTGTCACCGCTCAAAGTTTAATAATGCCTGCGCCATTCACTTCAATTATTGCAATATGTATGAATTTTTGTTCGCAAAATAAATTCCTAGAAATTAATATGACCTTTAATCAAATAATAGTTTATATCACTACCTACCGTTGGTAAAAATGTGGGTTTAGTAATAACAATGGGTGCGTTTGGCAGAAAAAAGCGCTAGCAAGCGCTTATAAGCGCTGAAATAGTTTTCGGCCAGGACACGATTGCTACTTCAGTTGCGCTGACACAATCCGCCATTTTGCTTATTTAATTTGTTTGTTTTGAAGTAGAGTTTATAAGTTATTTTGTGCAATATTAGTTTTAAGTAATATAATGACATGAATAGACATATACATGTTATTAAAAATTCATGATTGGTAAGTTTTTAATATGAATACTTTACAAACATATATTTAAATTAGGTTAGGTTCCCCGGTTAAAACTAACATCGTGTCCTGGAGGAAAATAGCTACTTACGATTTGACAGCGCTTACCGCTTACGATCGGCATTTTGCTTACAAGCGCTTGCTAGCGCTTTTTTCTGCCAAACGCACCCATTAATTCATCTAAAAGAAAAAGCACAAACGACGTTAATAACTCAAAAGGTCGTGGGTTCGATTCGCCTTTTAACTACTGTCGTTAATGTGAATCACTTCTAACACAAATATTTTAAGCTTACCAGTGGTTTAAGAGAAAATTCATAGCAATAGCAATATCAATAGCATTTCTAGTATATACATATATTTTTTTTTCAAAATTTTAATACTTTTTTTTAAGAAAACCAGTCATTTAGTTTCATTGATTGCGACGCGTTATCATTTCAACCGACTTCAAAAAAAAGGAGGTTATCAATTCGACTTTTTTTTCTGTGTGTTACCTCTAAACTTCTTTCTAGGTGAACCGATTCTGATGATGCTTTTCATGTGGTCCCATACAAATTTGATCAAGATCTGACTAGTAGTTTTTGAGTTATTCTTAATAATGCGTTTTTAATTCACTTCAAGTACATTGATGATATTCTCATTTTATTTATATTGAAGTCAGTTATATAATTTTTTTTGCTTATGCAAATATAAGACTGTTGGATTCGCCAAAACACAACTTTCACTTATTAACTCTACCCGAATACAATCTAACACTGAGGCGATGGAACCGGAAGTAAGCGTGTAGAGTTACAGCGGTTACGATTGGAAATCAAAGCTAACCTGCAAAATAGTAGCTAATTACTATGTGCTTAAGGTGTGGTGCGCAATCGTTACTTTCAAACCAATATGAATTATGTCGTAAGCACATAACAGTTTCAGCTGTGATCAGAACCTAGGACCAACGAATGGACAGTCTGGCGCGATGGTCCATGATCTCGATCTACAAAATGTTTACTACTACGTACATGAAAACACGCCTGTACCTTTACAGGGCTGAGCAGCGAGCATGTGGCAGTGACAGCATCCCTAACAGTAACCAGAGCAACTATTTATATGCTACATCTCACAGCCGCGACGTGATATTTTTCAGACGACAGACTTGTCTGTACACAGATGTGTTATTCCTAATGATGAAAAGAACTTTAAAAATAGAAAAATCTATTCTTATAACATTGAAAAGTGTTATTTTACTAAACAAATTATTCCTAAAAGTCGTAATAGGTATTGCATATATACTATATTAGTCATATAGTTGTAGCACGAATGGGTCGGCTGGACCGGGGAAGGACTACACTCTCATAGAATGCCAGCGTAAAATTGCAGATGAACGCTGCTGTGTTTCGTATGGTGAGTGTAGAGAACCGGAGACCCTTTGTACTGGAAAAGAGAATTTCATCCTAGTCCTCACGGGTGAGAACGCATCTGCATTTTGATTCGTAATCGAGTATAGATGTAGATGTCTATAGTCAACCGCTTACCATTAAGTGGACTGTGTGCTCGTGGGTCAGTCACCCTTATCCTATAAAAAATAATGCGTAAATAAACCTCGACGATGAACAACAACATAATGAAAATCTTTTTTTTTTTTAAATAGCCTAAGATACGATTTAACTATCTACCTGATGGTAATTGGCTTGAACATTGGCGACAACTTCAAGCAAATAATACAAATGCCTTGTAGCTCTTTAGGATTAAGATATACAGCCTATAATTATAGTTGTTCTACATAAAGGGACTGTCTATGACATTATAAATATTTAAGTAGATTCGTTAGAACAATGTATGTTCATAATAATATACATATTAGGATTGTTGCACTAAAAACCCTTTGTGCATTATTCACCTCTTTTAATGATTTTTATTTGTGGGTACATTTTTTTTTATTTCAGCAACCATAGATATGTTAGTTTTGAGCCTTCTCTCAATATAGTGTACCTAGTTAGTCTGCCGAATCTTCAGAGATGGAGGACCTAACTTATGCACAAAATAATAACGTCACTTTGTAAAGGAAACATATTTACGTATTTTTTAGAGTTCTGCACCTTAAAGAAAACACAGAACCCTTTTAGAGTTCTGCACCTTAAAGAAAACACAGAACCCTTTTAGAGTTCTGCACCTTAAAGAAAACACAGAACACAAAAGAACCCTTTTAGAGTTCTGCACCTTAAAGAAAACACAGAACCCTTTTAGGATAACTCTGTAGTCCGTCTGTGCAAGTATCAAGGATCTTTTTACTAATAAAGGGTAGAACTATCGAACTGAAATTATTATTATCAAACTTGTCCAAACAAAATTTTGCAAGAGGCAAACCCCCCACAGCACAAGAAAATGAAAAAATCTGAGAATTGTTAAATTGTAGTTATTTATATGCTATATGGTGATAAGAGGGCTGGTTCCTTCCTCGTTCAAAGGCTAAGTATAGCTATTCAGCGAGGAAACGCAGCCAGCGCTCTTGGCACTATACCACGGGGAGCAGGTCTTTTTGACTATTAAATTTTTTAGTTTTAGTTTTTCTAAATTATAGTTCCTTCTTTTATATTGTGTATAGTTACTATTAATTGTAAATATTGTAATATATATATAAACAATTGTCGTAAAGCGACAATTAAAAACTAAATAACCTAACCTAACTACAACAAAACAACCAAAAATAAAATAAATTATTTAAAAATTTGAAAAGATTTACAGTTTCTTTTATAAAAAAAGGTATGAAGGTGATGATGGGCTGTAATGATGATAGTGATTTACAATATTATTAAAAAAAATAACAAAAATAAAGATACTGCAACGAAGTATGCACAGGCTATGCCTATGATAGGTGCACAGCGCCTGCTCTAGGTACACGCAGAATCTGGAGAAAGCACATGCAGCGTCTGGAGAAGGTACACGCAGCGCTTGGAGTAGGCACACGCAACGCCCGGAGCAGATACACGCAGCACCCGGAGTAGACACGCAGCGTCTGGAGTAGGTACACGTGGCGCTTGAAGTAGGCAAACACAACGTCCGGAGTAGACACACACAGCGTCCGGAGTAGACACGCAGCGTCTGGAGTAGGAACACGCAGCGCTTGAGACAAGCACGCTCAGCGGCCGAAGATAGCGCGGGCACTAATAGGTGGAGGCGTAGGCGTGGCTAGGCGACGACTTCAGGAGAAGGCTTGCAAGATCCCGAGGCAGTGCGGATAAAGCCTTTAAGAGGTGCTTCTCGTATCAAAGCTGAAGTGAGGACCCCTATCGGCCGATTCTTCGGCTTTTATACTTTTTGACGGATCTGGGATAAGAACGAGAAATTATTTGAAATTATTTAAATTAAAAGCAAATTTTTGTAAATGGCCAAGAAGAAAAGAGTATTTTTGAAGTAAAAACATCAGGCCGGTAACAATATTTGAATAAAAATTGCCACGACAACCAGATAAACAACGATGTCAAAACATGTCAAATTTTGGTTTTAAGCTCGTAATACAGAAACGGCAAGATTTAAGTGAAAAATGAGATATTATTTATATAGGAAAAAAGGTAGCGCAAGAGCGCGCACGAAACCCGAAATTGTAGAGTTACGGAGAACTAAATAAAAGATCGAAAAAGGTAGACTCCATTGACACCGATTTAAAAAGTGCTGATAACGTGAAAATACGAAGTGAAAATGATTTGTTATTGTGTTCTTATGAATTAAAAATATTACAGGATCCTATGGAAATAAAGGTGATGCAAAATATCCAGTTTTGAGGTGAATGTAGAAAATCAAAAACAGAATGGAAAAATAAAAATAAAATAGTGTAAAATGATATGAAAGTATGTATGTAAGCATAACACTACATTTTCCCCCCGACCCTGGAAAATTTTTGACTCAGCAAAAATTTTGAGATGTACATTCCAAAATAAACCATAAAAACACAGCTTTGCAGTAACAGACATCACCAGGCAATATCAGATATACTATCTCTTACATTCATCATCTGCATTCAGGTAAGGGTGGAGTTCACATTCAATGACTACCACTCTAAAAGTGTGTTTTCGAAAGGACATTCAGGCTTATTTAAGGAGTTGTCATCCGCTCCTGCGTGGAAAAAAAAACATTTTGAAAGGACATCCAGGCTTATTTAAGGAGTTGTCATCCGCTCCTGAGTGAAGATAAAGTTAAAGAAATTAATCTTAAGCAAGCTTTAGTCGCTATGACTTAAGTAAAGATTAAGAACGGCCAGAGCGGTAGGGCTCAAAGCCAGAGATGAGCAACATCACTAAAAGTACATTCAGGCTTATTTAAGGAGTTGTAATCCGCTCCTGAGTGAAGATAAAGATAAAGAAATTAATCAGGTAATAATTATACATATATACAAACACATATACAAATATACAAACACATATACAAATATACAAACATATATACAAATGTAGTGTCATGCAAAACAGTATTAGCTGGTTCCTCACATCTAATCTTCACTTCGTATTTTAAGGAATTCGTACTTAATAACCCTTTTCATTGTTATAATTAAGTGCAAAGTTAAGTTTAAGAAATAAAAATGTAATTAAAAATTGTACCTCTTTAAGTTATCTAGAATAAAAATATAAAAGTGATGAATGAAGTGAAGTGTTATATGTAAGTCTAAATATAATCCAGGTAAGTTGAAAAACTAGATGAAGTTTTGTTTTAGAATTTGGAAGATAGTACCTCTTTAAGTTATCTAGAATAAAGATATTAAGGTGATGAATGTAAGTGAAGTGTTATATGTAGGTCTAAATATAAGCCAGATAAGTTGAAAAACTAGATGAAGTTTTGTTTTAGAATTTGGAAGATATGATAAGGATGAGTAAATAAAGAGTTAAGAACGAAAGAGAAAGCAATTCAATCAAAAGGAAATGGATAAGGCGTAGCTAAGGTGAAGAAAAGAATAACTTTTACGTCGGGCGCCAAATTGTTGTAAAGCGACAATTAAAAACTAAATAACCTAACCTAACTACAACAAAACAACCAAAAATAAAATAAATTATTTAAAAATTTGAAAAGATTTACAGTTTCTTTTATAAAAAAAAAGGTATGAAGGTGATGATGGGCTGTAATGATGATAGTGATTTACAATATTATTAAAAAAAAATAACAAAAATAAAGATACTGCAACGAAGTATGCACAGGCTATGCCTATGATAGGTGCACAGCGCCTGCTCTAGGTACACGCAGAATCTGGAGAAAGCACATGCAGCGTCTGGAGAAGGTACACGCAGCGCTTGGAGTAGGCACACGCAACGCCCGGAGCAGATACACGCAGCACCCGGAGTAGACACGCAGCGTCTGGAGTAGGTACACGTGGCGCTTGAAGTAGGCAAACACAACGTCCGGAGTAGACACACACAGCGTCCGGAGTAGACACGCAGCGTCTGGAGTAGGAACACGCAGCGCTTGAGACAAGCACGCTCAGCGGCCGAAGATAGCGCGGGCACTAATAGGTGGAGGCGTAGGCGTGGCTAGGCGACGACTTCAGGAGAAGGCTTGCAAGATCCCGAGGCAGTGCGGATAAAGCCTTTAAGAGGTGCTTCTCGTATCAAAGCTGAAGTGAGGACCCCTATCGGCCGATTCTTCGGCTTTTATACTTTTTGACGGATCTGGGATAAGAACGAGAAATTATTTGAAATTATTTAAATTAAAAGCAAATTTTTGTAAATGGCCAAGAAGAAAAAAGTATTTTTGAAGTAAAAACATCAGGCCGGTAACAATATTTGAATAAAAATTGCCACGACAACCAGATAAACAACGATGTCAAAACATGTCAAATTTTGGTTTTAAGCTCGTAATACAGAAACGGCAAGATTTAAGTGAAAAATGAGATATTATTTATATAGGAAAAAAGGTAGCGCAAGAGCGCGCACGAAACCCGAAATTGTAGAGTTACGGAGAACTAAATAAAAGATCGAAAAAGGTAGACTCCATTGACACCGATTTAAAAAGTGCTGATAACGTGAAAATACGAAGTGAAAATGATTTGTTATTGTGTTCTTATGAATTAAAAATATTACAGGATCCTATGGAAATAAAGGTGATGCAAAATATCCAGTTTTGAGGTGAATGTAGAAAATCAAAAACAGAATGGAAAAATAAAAATAAAATAGTGTAAAATGATATGAAAGTATGTATGTAAGCATAACACTACACAATAAAATAGACATACAAATCGCGTCAATTGTAGTTGTTTCACATTAAAAGATTTTTTTTATTGCGCTTACAAACTGACATTTGCAGTTTGACATACCGATTCACATCGAACATATATTTATGGGAGATTATTTTTTCTACTGCAAAGCCATGCTTGTCCGTCAACACGGCTTACCTTTTGTTAAAGCAATGTTCAATGCTTAAATTAATTCTAATTCTCAGGCATGGATAAACTATCTTCATACATATTTAAATTTATACGGAACCCTCAGGTCAGCATAAGTGTGAGAAACGAACACACAGTCCATATGATAGTAAGAGGATATTATGGCATATAGACAGCTACATCAATCCTCGATTAAGAATCGAAATGCAGATGCGTTGTCACCGCTGAGAAATATAATGGAACGCCTCATTTTTCAGTAAAACATTTCTGTAGTTTTCTACACCACCATACGAAACACAGCAGCATTAATCTGCTATTTTACACTAGTATTCTACTAGAGCGTGTTCCTTCCCCGATCAAGCCCATACTGCATCATGATTTCTTATATTTACGCGAACACTACACATTGAAATAATACTAGTTTTTACGGAATTTATCGCGTATATTTAACTTGATAATTACCCGACGTTTCGAGAGCTTTACAGCACCCATGGTCACGGGAAGGACTGAGATGTTCAACGTCCAGCTGTCATAGTTAACCGCGGTTACCATAGATTAAAATTTAACTTTTGTTCCGATCTACACAGTATGAACTTATGGTATCATGGAGTCTTGCAGTTGTATGCTTGGGTTGGGATTTAATTTTATTTATTATAGGATCCCAAGCAGATGGTAGCACCCAGCCATCTTCTCTATTGAAATTAGGATGTTTTTTGATTTCAATAGCCTCGCGAATCATCCTTGGAAGGAATCGGTGTTCTTTAGCGAGGATTTGTGGTCTATCAAATCTGATGTAGTGACGGGGGCGATCCTGTACGTGTTCACAGACTGCAGACTTCCCGGAGCGTCGATTCTTCACATCAGCTATATGTTACAGAACATATAAAAGCTCTCGAAACTGTAAAGCTCTCGAAACGTCGGGTAATTATCAAGTTAAATATACGCGATAAATTCCGTAAAAACTAGTATTATTCCATACTGCATCCCCAATGAATTACTACAGAGCGCCATACGTCTATACAGTTGAAACAATCAATTTACAGACGGTTTACAGTGGATCATACGCGGTCCATTCCACTGCAGAACAAAAGCCTCCCCAAAGACAGCCTGCTAAATAATTTGCGGTCTAGTATCTATTGCTTGCATCGATGGCATGTCTCATCAGGTCTTTACTGCGTCTAGGTCGCACGGAACTCAAACAGATCGAGCCTGTCAATTTAAAACCTTTCTTCTTTATCAGTTGTTGTTACATCAAGCTAAATAACAGGTACATTGCCGACTCATCGGGCTATGTAAAAGAGAGGGCTAACGTGTAACGCCTGATGGTAAGTGATCATGACATGAATTTTTGCGACATCTGAGGAAACGTAGGTTCGATGTCAGCAAGTTGGGGAAGGAGTAGTCTGTTCATAAAGGCTTTCGCAAGGCGAGCTTATTAACCGCTGCCTGCAATTAATTCCACAGAGAGGTCATGCGTAGCGAGATGCAATTGTTATCATTTAAATATGTTTGAACACAACCATTGCATATTATTATATAAATACAACTGTTCACTATTTATATTTGATACATACATATATACGTAAATTCAAATTAAAATTAATTTATTTGTGAATACATGTAATGAGACAGAATACATCTTAAATGTATATGTTATAAAAATATGTTCGCTGCATTCAACCCTTAAGTATACAAATATTACAGTTACAATTAAATATATTACATTTCCACAATTATTTCATTTTATTATTTATATCATAATTATATGAGAAAATTCAACAATGATGTAATAATTAATTAGAATGGGATATTTACAATAATATATTGTCTAATCAAAAGTCAAATGAATTATATTTTATGCAATGTCATTATAATATGCCTACGTAGACTGTGTTCTTCAAGACACTTCGCAGACACTAAGCCTTGGTCCCGGAAGCACGTGCCCTGCTTTACATACACACACAACAATGGAATATAGCGACGTTGCTCATTTGGCATGCATCATTGCGTCATCGCAATTGATGGATATCATCGACCAACTTGTCCCCGATCCTTGACAAAAGCTATTTGAAATTGCATACAAAGCCACCTCCATATTTGCGTAGCATATGTGTATGGCGTGATATGAAAATATAAGTGCGTTTTAAATATTAGAAACGCAATGTGTGCAAGAAACTACTTATCGGGTAACGAAATCTAATTCTTAAAATAAAACCGGGCCTCAGATCTCATGTTTTTGATAGGGTCTTGAAGGAGAAAAGTTGACTTTTGAACGATGATTTTCTTTGTCAATGTCAAATTTGAGTTTAGCCCCTGAGCTACTTTCACAGAATACCAGCGTAAAATAGTAGCTTAATGCTGCTATTTCGTATGGTAAAAGTAGATAACCTTAGATCCTTTTTACTGGAAACGAGGCATTCCATCTTAGCCCCCACGGGTGACAACGCAACTGCATTTTGATTCGTAATCGAGGATAGATGTAGATGTCTATGGGCCACAGCAACCACTTACCATCAAGTGGACTGTGTACTCGTTTGTCACCCTATCCTATATAAAAAAAAAGCCTGACTTAAGATAGAGTTTACACAGTTCTTAACAGATGAATTATAGCTTTATTATGTAGATAATACGGTTTATTTGTTCAACAAATTTACAATACTCTTCTTAAAAACTTTGCCTTTACGAAAGGAGACACATGAACTCCCACTATAATTAGTATCAGCAATAATATATAAATATATAATATGGTATAAAATTATTACTATATATTATATATACAGCGAATGAATAAACGTCTTAAAAATTAAAATCTTTTAATATAACTTTATCAACACAATTTAAATAAACTTTTAAAACAAAAATTTCTTTAATATCCAAAAGATTATTTTAACACACACACACAGTCCTCTATTCGCTATGTTCATCATAGTAACAGTATTTAAAACATTTTGTTTTTACTTTCGCATATTATTTACATTGGTTATGTGTAATCGTTTTATTACATTATAAAATTTCAATTTATATGCTCTTGTTTCGATAAGCGATTGTGAATTAATTGCAAGATCCATCTCTGTCAGAGTCTACTGAAGTTGTCAGACGGCAGCGGAGCGACTATCGCGGCATCTCCGACCGCCCCAAGCCTCTATTGTCCTGTTACTCACGACGCGCGTGCTCTATCTAAAATTCGGAGCTCGTTACTCCAACATATAACGTGACAGAGATGACCAAGATTGCAACTTCATGGGTTACGTAATGCTATTGTATATTGTAATAACATTTAACCATGTTGGTCTGGGACTTATAGCTTATAGATCTCATGTTTATTATGTGAGACTTACCTACATCTACTTCTTTTACATTTTTTTCATCTTAAACTATTTTTTGGCTAAACGTGTTCCGAGTTGGCCGCTGCTCTTTGGACTCGACACTCGTGAATGTAATAGCATACATAAGTATGATAATTGGTTTAATGTATGATGAAAAAAGCGTAACCAAACCGTAACCGTAGTAATGTTTCCTATATTATGGTGGAAGTGTCTAATGAACACATAAAGCACATGGACAAATATCTAGATTTGAACCAATTGTAAATACGCCACTTGCCAAAAGAGCGTCGGTGCCCAAAACTTGACCACTGCGACGTCAAGCCGTCGCATTCATCTTATAAAATACGACAAAGATGTTTTATAGGTATAAAACACCTTTGGTAGTACCTATAAAACACTTTGTAGGCGAATTATTTAACACAAAATTACTTTTCCAAATTTTGTGCAATCCTACATTAATTGTTACCTACATCATTTGTTAAATAGATAAGTCTGAGTCTGAGATGTGATTTTAAACTACTGTGTTACTATATGTTTTACTATATGTAAAACAGTCGCGTCTTTATGTCTTTATTCGTCCAAATTTTATACAAATAAATAATGACGAAAAGTAATATGTAGCACGATATGCAAAGGTTTACCTAGTTGTAACTGTAGAATTAATCTGTATTTAATACAAAATTCTAAAGTTCTTAATATATGAACACACTGCAAGTTATAGCATGCACAGCGTTTTAAAAAAAATTGCCGAGTAATTGATGTATGACTCAATATACTTTTAATAACCAATAACTAAGTAATTGTACACAAAATGAAATATATACTATATTGTGTCTAATATTAATGATTCGAAGTAAGTAGTCGATCAAAGCTTAACCTTATCAAACAGCTCGTTAGTACGGTGCGCGCAGAAGCGCGAATGTAACACATGTTCGATCCAATCTGCTGAGCACGTGGGGTGTAGTGGCACACAGTGACGCCCCTGTCGTCACTGAGCCTAACTGAATGCCAGCATTGTAACCATGCACATGACGTGCACATGCTGAAGAGTCAACCCAATATCATCCCGGGCTGATGTTAACCAAAACTGACAATATACGACGAATATAGATTCACATTTAGAATAATTTTACAATTTGTTGAAAAACAAATAAAAATATGATATAAATATCGTGGAACGACGCTATTAAATATTGCTATTTTATAAAAAAGGAAAAAGCAAATCATTTATTTGATACTTTGACAGGTGTTAATCATTCCGCGAAGAGGTTAGACCAAAACCGGGTAAATAAAAATCTTGCTTCAATGATACATAGAATCCAGTGTTGACTGGCATCTTGAGTATCTATAATAATTTGATAAGTCAGATTGTGAGATTTCACGGAGTTGGATAAATGCACATTATGTAGGTACTTAACGCCGTAGTGTTGAAAATGTAGAAATAGGTGTCAAGTACTTATCAGTGTGTCGTAATTTTTCACATTGTATTGTATTATGTAGTTTATAAGCTGTTCCATGCTCCTACTATCACATATTATGGGCTATGGTTTAAGTTAAACTATTATTTATATTTATTGGACATTCCACCTTAGTCCTTTTGGCTGCAGGTGTCCATTGACTGCAAAAGCCATTTGCCATATAGTTCGTTTGTCAGTATTGTGTCAACTATGTGAGAGGCCCTGATTAAGAAAAAGAGTTATCATGATGATGTTACTCGTACTATAAATGCGAACTTCTATACACTTGCTCAATAAAATATTTTATCAACATACCTATAGATTAAACCATAAAACATTAAAAATAAAATTTTGAAATTTGAAGTTAAAGACTCATGTATGTTGTCCACATGCATGTTGTCATTAATTAAAATTGCAAACAGCGGCCCTCATATGCTAAATGGGCACGCTCTGGCACCGCCGTCCGCCGGATATCACATCATAACATACAATTATTTTTAGCGGCGGAGCCTCTGAAGTGTATGAGCTTCCATTGATATGCGACGCGTAGACGTTGCTGATAACAAACTATCAATGTGTGCTTAAAATTCCGTAAGGGCAATCTGGAACGCCTTCACGTATACGCACGACGATTTAAAAGTCTAAAATTTTGAATGGGACCGATATATAGGAACATATTATTATGGATACCGCTTACCTTACGATTTAGCAAGCGTTGGGAGTGCATATATATAACATAGGCTTTCCCCCATGGATCGCCTTAGCAGGAATATTTGCTAAAGTTGACACGCTTATGCAGGCGGGTTACTAGGAGGATGCTGGTGCCCATCTCGCTGTGCTTTTGGCATATATAATAAAAAATAATTTCCGCTGAGATTTACCCTTGGAGTTCCTTCAATAGGATGAATATCATCGATAGCACAATCTATTTTATAATAGGGTTAAACATTTAGACTGTCGATAAATAACAGCCGATTTATTTTTGAATCTTGGAATGATCTTGAAGAGAACAGTACATTCGTTTTTGAAAGATGTATTTATTCAATACTTTTCTTGGAAAGTTCTCATTCGGGAGTTTAGAAGTTCTCGTTTTGATATATCTATTGACAATACATAAGAACTTCTAAGTTCTTATGTATTGTCAATAGATATATCAAAATAATAATTAATAAATCAGGTCAGAGGTTGTAATCTATAATGAATGAAAATTATTGTTTATTTATAAGTTTTGTTTTTATAGAATAAGCGTGAGAAATGAGCACACAGTCCACCTGATGGTAAGTGGATGCTGAGGCCCATAGACATGTACATTTATCCTCGATTAAGAACCAAAATTCAGTTGCGTTGTCACCCCTGAGGACTGAGATGGAATGCCTCGCTTCTAGAAAAAAAGGGTCTCCGTATCTCTACACTCACCATACGAAACACAGCAGTATTAAGCTGCTATTTTACGCTGGTATTGTGTGAGAGCGTGGTCCTTCCCCGGTCGAGCCGACCCATTCGTGCTACAACCATAATATAGCTGCTCGCTCTAGCACGTATAAAATATCTTATAGCAGATATTATGCATTACGCTGCTGTGATCATGTCTGAAGGGTATATGAAAGAACAGAGTCAGTATAATTACAAGCTGTGAAGCATTCTAACTTAGTCTTTATAGGTGACGCAGCTGTAGCCTTGTTTGTTTGAAGTTGATTGTCCATGGGCTTTAGAAGCCACGTACATAAGGTGGACCGTAAGTTTGTTTGTCAGGTCAGTTTTATTAAAAATATCTGCAACGAAAACAAGCTGCAAACAATATACATATTTCTCGTTAAAACCAGTTAAAAAATCCGGTACGACCTGTACATTTTGCCAGTCGATCTAGAGCATTGAAACGTTTCCATGAATAAATGTTTTAAAAAGAACGAGGAAACGACCTGTCGCTGTCAGAGAAACATATTTCGCTTGAAAATAGCGTCAAGTGGTATTATGTAAATTTTGCCAACAGCCAGCGGTTGTTGATTATGTTGGTTATGTAGGTATGTATGTCGTCGTGATAGAGTTGCCGCGTGATAGGTCGTGTCGTGCGTCCGTCCGTCCGTTTCGTTGACAGACAACGCAAATTACAAAATTTAACTTTATATTATATCTATATTTTTTAACAAATGAATTGTTGGATAAATTTTCTGGAAGTTACTAGAGATTTAAAAAAAACGTGAAATACTGCATCTTACATGCCTTACTAATTACCCTACAATTAATTGCTCGTAAATATTAAGAAGGTATATAATTTTCTATAGGATAGAGTGACTAACGAGTAGGTTACCCAGTTCCTACACAGTTCACCTGATGGTAAGTGGTTGGTGTGGTCCATAGACATCTACATTTCCATCATATCCTCGATTACGAATCAAAACGCAGATGCGTTGTCAGCTTGTCACCCGTGAGGACTGAAATGGAGTGCCTCGTTTCTAGTAAAAAGGGTGTCCGGTTCTCTACAGTCTACACTCACCATACGAAGCAACTCGACAGATGCAACTCGCCTGGGCAGCGTTCGGGAAATTACGACACATCTTCTCGTCAGGTATACCTCAAAACCTGAAAGCTAAGCTGTACAACCAGTGCGTGTTGCCAGTGATGACCTACGGAACCGAGACGTGGTCCCTCACTGTTGGCCGTATGAGGACGCTCAAAGTCGCTCAGCGAGCTATGGAGAGAGCTATGCTCGGAGTTTCTCTGCGTGATAAACTTAGAAATGAGGATATCCGCAGTAGAACCAGAGTGACCGACATAGCCCAACGGATTAGTAAGCTGAAGTGGCAATGGGCCGGCCATATAGCTCGAAGAACCGACAACCGTTGGGGAAAAAAGGTTCTCGAGCGGCAGTCTCGTACCGGTAGGCGTAGTGTAGGGCGATCCCCACTAGATGGAGTGACGACCAGCTAAGACATGCAGAAAGTCGATGGATGCAGGTGGCTCAGGGCCGTGCTTTGTGGCATTACTTGGGGGAGGCCTATGTTCAGCAGTGGACTTGTGAAGGGCTGTAATGATGATGATGATGATACGAAGCAACATTAGGCTACTATTTTACACTGGTGTTCTGTGAGCGTGGTCCTTCCCCGGTCGAGCTGACCCATTCGTGCTACAACCATACCAATAATGTAACTGCAGCACGGATCTACCACGTAAATTCGTGAAAACAATAACAATTATCATTAAGGGGATATAGTAAGTCAGCTCAAATTCTAATTTGGTCCCCACTTGCCCGCGCGTCGTATGCTATGTACCGACATGTTTGTAATCACTAATACTGTAAGTAGAAAGGTCGTTAGACACTTATTTCATTAGGTTTATCATATTTATGCCTGTTTCTTAACGCCAAGCCAGTCGCTTCTTATTTTTATGACGGTTATTTCCCATTTTAATTTTACGTCGTCCTGTTGCGTAATGTATATCGCCCCCTTCAAAGGCCGAAGCGAAGTGACCGGGCGGCAGGAATCACGCTTCAAGAGGCCGATAGTTTAGGTAATTTCTTTTTACAGTGAAAATAATGGTATTTTAAAAAAAAGTAAATAACATAAGCACTGCTTTATAGTTAGTTCGGTTAATACGCAAAGTTTCACGATCTTATTTAAAGTATTTAATGAATAACAGCGGTTTATTGTTTATTTTGGAGGTAACTTTGGATTTTTTTTCTATAGAGAAAATTTTACGAAATCGTGTTTTCGTCTAACATAATCCTTAACATTAATCCTCAACTTTTCCATATATTTATTTCAAAATTAATGCTGCAATATTTTCGGCATAACGAAGGATCTTGCTAAGCCATTTGAGATTATATTTCCCCTTAATATAGATGGTTGTATGTCGTGATAGTGGGAACTTAAGTGAATAAACTTCTACCACATCCCATGGGTGTCGTAAGAAGCGATTGAAGGAAACTTAGACATGAGTAGGGCAGCATCACCTTCCTGATACAGCTCAAAATAATGAATAATTGCGATTGCCAACCCACTTGCCAAATATGGTAATTATGACAATATGAGACAATCTATGGGGAGGGCTATGTATAGCAGTAGTCTTTTATAGGCAATACGTAACAACTACTTATATTACGTTTTTAGTAAAAAAATATTCTTATAACATAGTTTCTTATAAATAAAACCTAAATCCACATTAACAAAGCAAATAAAAAAATCCTTTTGGCGCCGCTTGGTACGGATACTCTGATTAAAATTAAAATTATTCTTGAAATCCAATATCCGATTATGAATATGCATATTTTAATCGCTAACAGTTTTTATAAACATTAATTTTCTCTTTAATAATATAATCTATATTTTAGTTTCAAGAAAATTGGAATAAAGATATATTCTAAATAATTGAAATGATATTTTAATTTCTAGATAATTGGAATGAAGATATAGGTACTCTAAATAATTGAAACTCAGTATTATTGCCTATTTAGAGGTTGGCTTAATACATCATTAAATTCGTTAACCATCTAAAGTAAAACAATTTTAATTTTACTTATCAAGGAAAATTCTATACGAATTTGCGCGTTTTTATTTCAAATATATGTAAAGTAAAATTCCATCGGATATTTCTGGAGCTTAAAACTTTGAAGAGCCCGCCGACATCTGCATGACAGATTGGTGCTCCGTGAAGATTTCCCAAAATTCTGCAGTACACATGTACGTGAGAACTAAAGCGCATTCGTTTCCTAAAAGAAAGGCTGCCACAGTTATTTTTACGATAACTTCTGGCTGTTTTTACTGACGTAACACATGGCAGAACACTGTTAAGCCATCATATAATGCTTTCCATTGTTTCTAAGCCGCTGTTGTAAAGTTATTAATTTTATTACACCACATCTGTAGAGGAAAACATAAGTTTTAGGGTAATTTATGAATAATTATACACAAAAATATTTTTATCATAAGCCGTACCGGCAAATGTACGAAACTTGAGAATATTTATATATTTAATATCATTATTTTGTGTCAAATTCGTATATGTCGCGATGTGTTGGGTGAATGTTTATTATCTAATTACGAAATAAAGACAAATATTAATTAAAATTATTCTTTAGATTCTTTTTTTCCTTTAAATGATTTTTTTTACTATTAAAACATTTGTAGATAGAAAAAAGAAAAAAAATTATATTTCGAAGACGTGTGAAGTTCGCCCACGTTCGCGCATTGTAGCAGCGCGGCGGACATTTCCTTGCCCTAAAACCCTCTCAGAAACATCGAACTATATACGTAGTGGTCATTGATTTATATAGTGTTGTATAACTCAATAGTAGTGGTAATACCTCAATGCTCAGAAAGGAGAGCAGGACTGCTGTGCCCAGCAGTGGGAAGTATATAGGCTGTAACTAACTTTAAATTAGCCATGTATAAAGAACTTTATATAGGAAGATATTTTAACATACATGCAAATTTAATCGGAACAATAATGGAAAATAATGGTTGACTTTAAGAAACTAAAAAGAAGTCCGTGTTTAGACATAGTGTAAGTACTAAAGCCCTGACTATAGGTGTTTTTATAGTCGGCTTTCACTTTTTATTAAAGGACTAATTTTTTGACCCTTTTTAATATCAGTGTGACGACCTGGTAAGACATGCAGTTGGCTCAGAACCGTCTTTTGTGGTGTTCCTTGGGGAGGCCTATTTTCAATAGTTTACTTGTGAACGGAACGGATGTAATGATGTTGACGATAAAGGAATACCATAAGCTCACATTTCGTCTAAATATATACTTAGTATTAAAATTTTCATGCAATATTTTCCATCTTAAGTGTGGATTATTTTTTGTTAAAATTTATATTAATCCCTGAACATTTTAACCTATTTAATTCAAAAAAAGCTCGATTCATCTGAATATTCTCATTATTTTGATTTCTTTTCTCTCTCTCTCTCTTTGTTATTCTCAACAAACCTCCTTCTTTTTTTAAGGTCAGCTAAAAAACAGCATTTTATTTTTCTTAATCAGAATGGAAGTGAGCTTATTTTGCAAAGAAATAAAAAAAAGAATTGTAAGACAAGAGATAATTTCGTTCGTACATTCGAGCACAATCCCCGCGTTACCTGGCGCACAAATCACTCGCGAGCGCACGTGCGCGCAGCTGCTGCGACGCACGTGTGACGGCCAACAGATTATTCCGATGAATTTATGCGCTTTTATTACATATATACAGCGCACATACTAAATCATAAATAAACTTTCTTTGTTTAGCGAAATATTTTAATAATTAAGCCAAACTTCTCAATATACAAAATACACACCGACCGTTCTAAGTGTCTTTTTTTTTGCGCCCGAAGCAACCCTCCGGTAACAGGGGAGGGAGGTGGTGAATGCTCATAGCATATGTGGAGACTTTTACCCACTAAACACCACCTTTTGGGATTGGCTTAACGATCTAACGAGAGATCTTTAAGCCGTAAACGGACGCGACCCTCCTTGGGTGAAAGAAGGGCGCAAGCGGCGAGTAGCCGCTTAGAAGTGTGCCTAACTAAAGCATATTACGAGATGTGTTAAGTAGGTTCGGCCTGAGCCGCCAGGAGGCAGTTCAGGTCAGCCGAAAGCTTGTTGGGACGGGGGGGGGGTCCGAGAGAGAGTTTCTCGGCCTGCGCACACTATAGCGAGTGTGAAGAGGGGCTGCATATGTAGCTGCCTCGCGAATGGTGCGATTTGAGTGGGAGAAGTTCTAAGTCTCTTATCTATATTTATTCATTGCAATCGTTATTTAGCTGCTAAACGTCGTCACTACAAGGCGAGAGGTCGTCGTGTAGTGGTGTCGTCAAGGAATCCACCGCCCTATATCATTCTGTTGAAAAACAAAGGAAAATAATAAAGTAATATAGGTGTAAGCAAGCAGCACCTTCCTGACATCAACTTAAAATAATAAAAAACTGCAGTTTCCAACTCGCCACCCAAGTGCGGTAGATAAACACTAAGAGGCAACCTAAGGGAGCTTGCTTTCTGATTGGCTCGATTCACTGGTGCTGCGAAGAGATGTTGCATCATCTCTTTGCATTTTCTTTCGCATATACCACGGGAAGTGCTCTGAGGAATTGTTCGGATTAATCCCAGCCGCCAAATTTCGTGAACGCACTACGCGACAAACGTCCCGATACCATCCACACCATCTGGATGCTTGGCGGTCCACCACTGTACGTTTCAGAAGCAGTTTTCCGCGTACGACCTCTCTGTGGAATAGTATTCCACCGGCAATTTTTCCGGACCGATACGACCTAGGGACATTCAAGAAAAGAGCTTAGTCCTTTCTAAAGGGCCGGCAACGCACCTGCAATCCACCTGGTGTTGCGGTTGATCATGGGCGACGGTAGTCACTTAACATCAGGTGAGCCGCATGAGCTCTTCTATAAAAAAGGCCTATATTCAGCAATGGAATGGAATGATAGGCTATAATGTATGAACGAATTACTCAAACTCAAACATTTATTGCTAAATCATAATGTGCATAAAAGATGTTATAAAATAATGTAAGACCAGTGTTATGGGCCCTGTTAGACACGTAATCTAGGTGCTAGGAAAGAGGAAGCGTATTTAACTAATTATAATAACGTAATTCAATTTAAGTGAGTGATTCTTTTGTATAACCTATATATTTATATATTATCCAAAAATATTCATTAGTATTATAGTAACAATTATTAGTTAGGAACTCTTCTAATTTTTTTGTAAATATGATGTCACTATTTTGATTTTTTAACATGTCAGGTAGTTTATTATATAATTTTATGGAATAACTAAATTTTCTAGAAGTGTTTAGTTTTAATCGGGAAGTTGGAATGCCTAATTTATTTTTATATCGTAGCATGGTAAATCTTCACGTTTTGTATATTATAATTGCTTATTTTTTCCAACAAATTTAAACATTTCCAATATATATAAGCTAGATAAGGCTAATACTTTATATTTAAGAAAGAACGGTCTCCAGCTATTATTTTGATCTATATTCGCTATAATCCGGATTAATTTCTTTTGGAGGGTGAACTTAGGCTTTTTTCGATCTGTAATTTACAATTCGCCTATTAATGAAAATGGAATTTTTAACACATTGTATACAACCTATAAAATACTTCACATAATGTATAGGTAGCTTCAATGTATTTATTTTTCATCTTGCATATTCTACAAGTAAACCGAATAAATGAGGGGAGTCCTATGAAGGAAGTTCCATTTTTTTTTGTAGGAAAAGGGCATTGATTTATATTACACATGTTGTATAACTCATGGAAAAGGGTGACAAACGAGCACACAGTCCACTTGATGGTGGATGGTTGCTGTGGCCCATAGACATCTACATCTATCCTCGTTTGCGAATCAAAATGCAGATGCGTTGTCAGCCTTGAAGACTACGATGGAATGCCTCTTTACCAGTAAAAAGGATCCACTGCTGTAATTTAACGCATTTAGGATATATATATAGATATAAGATAACCAACAACCATTTATTTTATCAATGAAAATGTTCAAGATTTTTGGACAAAAATTGCCTAGATCCCTAGGGTGACAAACGAGCACATATCAGGTGGAAAAAAAAAAAATGCAGATGCGTTGCTAGCCCTGAGGACTGAGATGGAATGTCTCGTTTCCAGTAAAAAAGGGTATCCGGTTCTCTACACCCACAATACGACACACTGTAGTATTAAGCTGCTATTTTACATTGATATTCTGTGATAGCGTGGTCCTTCCCCGGTCGAGCCGACCCATTCGTATGGTTAGTGTAGAGATCCGGAGACACTTTTTTACTGGAAACGAGGCATTCCATCTTAGTCTTTAGGTGACAACGCATTTTGTTATTGTTTTGATTCTTAATCGAGGATAAATGTAGCTGTCTATTGGCCACAGCAACAACTTACCATCAAGTGGACTGTGTACTCGTTTGTCATTCGATTTTTTTTGCGCCCGAAGCAAATATGGGCAACCCTCCGGAAAGCGGGGGAGGGAGGCGGTGAATGCTCATAGCATACCACGCAGCCGGCTGCGTGGTTATGTGGAGACTTTTACCCATTAAACACCGCCTTTTAGGAACTGGCTTAACGGTCTAACTAGAGATCTCTAAGCCGTATACGAACGCGACCCTCCTTGGCAGAAAGGAGGGCGTAAGCGGCGAAAAGCCGCTTGGAAGTGTGCCTAACTAAGGCAGATTAAGGGATGTGTTATGTCGGCTCGGCCTGAGCCGCCAGGAGGCAGTTCAGCTCAGCCGAAAGCTTGTTGGGGGGGATCCGAGAGAGAGTTTCTCGGTCTGCGCACACTATATCGAGTGTGGATAGGAGCTGCATAGGCAGCTGTCTCACGTATGAGATGATTTGGGTGGGACTCTGAGGCTTTCAAAAATCTCTCAGAGAGTGATTTAAGGAACTGCTGGATTGTTGGGAGCTCTAAGTCTTGGTGTAGGTCGGCATTACGGACATAATAGGGCGAGTTAGTGGCCCTACGACAGAATAGATTTTGAACTATTTGAAGTTCATTTATAGCTTTGGGCTTACCATGTGCGAAAATGGGGGCCGCGTAGGTCATGACAGACCTTATATAGGGTTCGCTTGTTGCGGAGGGACATTATACTGTGTCTGCCCAACATGCTGTTGAGCCTACTTATGTAAAATCGTGCGGTGCGAGTAACCTTCTTGATATGGGGTTCGAAAGTGAGTCTTGCATCAAGGGTGACGCCTAAATATTTGGCTGTAGTTTTCCATGGGACAGGGGTTCCTAACATCCTGATTGGCGGAGTGGTGGTGAGACGGCGTCGTTTATATCACGTTACTCACTCGATTCTATAAAAAAATTATATAGGTACCTTCTTAACATTTACGGGCAATTAATTGTAGGTTAATAAAGGTAAAGGTAAAAGGCGTGTTGTTTTTTTATTTTATTTATTTATTAGGAAACTCAACAGCATTTTTTTTACAAACATACTTGAAAAAATAATATATAGTACACTTAGCCAATAACAGAGTTTCACAACATGCTGAATAACACTTACGAAGCATAGAGGTAGTAACCTAGTATAAGTTCAATAATATTTTATTGCATTGCAGTACAGGTTTTAGATTAGCAGCTTTTTTACGAATAAAATTAATATAATAATTATATTAAAATAATACTTACTGAATAAAATAACACTTACAAACAGGTGGACTGTGTGCTCGGTTGTCACCCCTACTCTACATAAAAAAATATTTAATATTACGGACAGACACCTTAATTTTATTTGTATGTAGGTATGGTTGGGTATTTAAGAATTAAAAAAAACGTAAATATTATTAATAAAAACTGAAAGTATGAAAATGAATAAATAAATTAAAAGTTGTCCTCATTATTATGAACAGTAACAATCCAGAGCTATAAACAGGATATAAGCAGTATAAAGGTGAAGTTCATTCGAGTCGCTTGCATGATGATAACGTTTTATCAAATCCACGGCCCCTGGTGTTATTGTGGTTCATGAGCGGCGGTAGTCAGTGGTCACTTACCAGCAGGTAAGCCTCATGCTCGTTTGCCCCTTCTTCTATAAACAAATAATCCTACGATTAAGCTTTTAAAAGTAAAACTTGATAGCTGGCACTATCATCTGTAATAAAAAAACCTCATTTCACAGTTTCAAGTGCTTACATATGCCTTGATTGGACACCTACCAGCACACTCCACTGTTCAGATTGCGTACTATCGCGCACCGCGAAATATCTCATTACTCAGATAGTGCTACCGTGCACATCTGTCAATATAGTTCGCTTATTGAGCTTAACCAACGCGCTAGAAACGTTCTTTGGATATGGCAATTTATATATTATTATTTTTACGTTGGGGTAATTTATAAAAATGTAAGATTCGTTATTCGAAAGATATATCCATACACTATTAATTTTACTTTCACTAGTCTCTTTATGATAAAAATATTAATTATTTTGCAACCTTCCGCTAACTAAATACAATGATGTGTCTTACCTGGATTAAAGAGCACCTCCCACCCTCCCTCAATTGCATGCACTAACTCCGTCACCACTAGTACCAGTACCACTACTCCCAACACCACTACTCCCAGCATCACTACTTCCAACATCACTATTCCAGGTAAGACACACCATCGACGATAATACGACACGTGTTTCGCCTCTACACGAGGCACCCTCAGGTGATGTAGACTCTACGATGGCTGACCGCTAAGCGGTCAGCCACCATATAATGGATTTCCGCAAGGTAACGCCTGATTCTATCAATTAGTCTCTTTATGTTAGAAAAAAGTTAAACTATATACTATATACGACGGCTCGGTGATGCAGTTACTTAGCATTGAATTACGGCGCCGAAAACAATGCACAGAAAAATCAAAGAAGAGAAGTCATGATAATAATATGGCATCAGGAATGTATGGTGCTTTGCTTACAAGAGCCGTGGTAGCTCAGTGGTTAACGCTCGCTGTAAATATAACAGAACGCGAGTAACCCGGGTTCGATCCCCGCCGGCACCAATGAAATTGTTAATTGCAATTTTAAGTGCTGATTTACCACGTGCTCGGCGGTGAAGGAAAACATCGTGAGGAAACCTGCATGTCTGGTAGGAATAAGAAAAAAAATATTTCGAAGACATGTGAAGTTCGTCAAAACGCATTTGGTCAGCGCGGTGGACACTTCCTTGCCCTAAACCCTCTCAGAAATGAGGGGAGGCCTGAGCCCAGCAGTGGGACGTATATAGGCTGTAACTTTACTTTACTTTACTTTTGCTTACAAAGAGAATTGCTAAGCGTTGTTATTTGCACAAATCGTTCTTAATAATGAAGATTAAGAAATAGAATAAAGCGTTTTGTAGTATACAGCAAAATCGCTTTATTCTGCAAAATGCTCCAGACCGATACGACTTAGGGAACTTCACGAAAAGAGCCTACTAAAGGGCGGAACCGCATTTACAATTCCTCTGGTGTTGCTGTTGTTCATGGGCGGCCGTAGTCACTTACTCATCATGTGGGACGCATGCTCGTTTGTCCCCTCTCATATAAAAAAGCAATATAATTTATGATAATGATAAGGAGATTTGATGACTGGTTGTGTTAAACTAACACCCGTGAAAATTAGTCCCTTAAGGGGAAATATAATGTCAAATGGCTTAGCAAGATCCTTCGTTATGCCGAAAATATTGCAGCATTAATTTTGAAATAAATATATGGTAAAGTTGAGGATTAATGTTAATGATTATGTTAGACGAAAACACGATTTCGTAAAATTTTCTCGATAGAAAAAAAATCCAAAGTTACCTCCAAAATAAACAATAAACCGCTGTTATTCATAAAAATCATGAAACTTTGCATACTAACTGAACTAAATATAAAGCAGTGCTTATGTTATTTACTTTTTTTAAAATACCATTATTTTCACTGTAAAAAGAAATTACCTAAACTATCGTATCGTAGCTTGATTCCAGTCGCCCCGTTAGTATCGCTTAGGCTTTTGAAAGGAGAAGTTGTGTCGCTTACGATCAGAATATACATTACGCAACAGTACGACGTAAAAAATGGGAAATAACCGTGATAAAAATAAGAAGCGGCTGGCTTGGCGTTAAGAAACAGGCATAAATATGATAAACCTAATGAAATAAGTGTCTAACGACCTTTCTACTTGCAGTATTAGTGATTACAAACATATCGGTACATAGCATACGACGCACGGGGAAGTGGGGGCGAAATTAGAATTTGAGCTGACTTACTCTATCCTCTTAATAATTTTACGCAAGGTTCTACTGTGGTCAAACTAACCAACTAAATATCTACTACACACGAGATAAGAGACATTTAAGTGCAGATATATCGGTTGGGGTTCGGCCCGATCAACTCAAAAAGTCGTGACTTCGGATTCATGCATTAACTACATCCATTTGATTTAAAATTCTTAAAGTAACGGTAAGTTGTTTAACGGTAATAACGTGACTAGTATTGTTTTAAATAAAATAAAACTAAAAAGAGATAACGAAATCACATTTTTTGAGGTAAGAATATCTATTGCCCCATATTGTTCTGCGAGTGTCGTAAGAGGCGACACAGGCGATGGCCGACAGCGTTTTTAGACAATCTGAAAGCAGGCCTATGTTCAGGAGTGGATGGATGCATTACTATTCGACTTTGTACTTTTTTTTATACATTGTACTTGGTACTTGGTTGAGATTAGTGCGAATCACCAAGCCTAAAGTTACATAATAAGATATTTTTTCCATTGTTTAACATGAAATTGATAATTCCATGTTAAACAATGGAACTTAATGCCGCCTCCAAACGGAGCCTTCTAAAAACAATCCGAGAGAAGGTAAGCGTTATCAACGTTAGATGCCATGTGGCGCGCTACTGCGCCTGATAACTGTAGGACGAGCAATCTGTTGCACAGATTTGCGACAAATGTGCTCCTTCCCTTACACGTGCACCGGTGTGGGAACACCGAACCGCTTGCCCCGCACATGTCGGAGATAACGTCTTGTTTTATGAAACTGTTTTACAACTAGCGCTTATGGCTTTCTAAAGGAAGGTGATCACCAAATGTGGCCACCGAAACGTTTCCGTCAATAGACCGAACGATACCCGTAAACGCTGGTAGTAAAAAGCAAATCTTGTTTCCTTATTGTTGACAAATGACGTGCTACGCCTACACTAAATTACGTAGATATACCAAAATACGACTTTAATTGCATTGAAGATCGTATAACGTATTTTATAGTATAACCGGTGACAAACGGATGGAAACACAGCGGTATTCAGTTTCTATTTTAAGTTGTTATTCTGTGAGAGAATTGTTCTTCCCCGGTCCATTCGTGCTACTACCATAATATAGCTTAGGATATTTGTAAACTTACTTCTTTACTTACTTTCTTACTTCCATTTTTATACGTCTTTGGCTGCAGCATGGCTGATATATATAATAGGTGATAGGGGCTTAAAAATATGTTACAATGACCATATAAGATATATCTGGTAAATAAGAATATGTTGTGATAGTATAACAGGGAATATGCATATTTTCTCTTCCCAATCTCACTTGCACGCAGTGTACCCTGCTTTCTATCGGTCGAAGCTCTAAAAACTGACTGTCTAAACTCTAGACTGATGTCGAGGAACAGCAACGCACTCGGAACCGACTCTGTCTCATCTGACTTTTAAAGTTATATAGTTAACTTTTAAAAGCAGGAAGAGTAAAAGGGCAAGCTAAATTCGGTAAAATTATGTATGTATTGTATGGTATATATTCGTTACTCACATTTGTTCTGTGCGGGATTCGATCTCGCGACTCGACAACGACGCAACACAAAGCTTAGCCACTGTTCACGGTAGAATTGTGGTTATTGTCATAATTATCATTTTTTTTGATCAGTTTTAATCACAGTAACAGCATATTTAACCATCCAGCGGCTTCTCTTCTGCTCGGGAAGTGAGGCTGGATAGCGTACCGTTAGCTCAGTGATATGCGATAATATGGGACGTGAGGTTTAGCTTTAGTGCAGCAATGAGACAAGTAAAATGTATTTACGATCCATCTTATACAAATCAGAACTTCTAGAATCTAGATCAAAAGAGATTATGTACTCGTATCTACTTACACTGCCAATCTGATGATTTTATTTTCCTAAGCTTTCCACATGTAATACGTAAATGAAATTGCATGTGGCAACTCATAAATATTTGACTTACAAATGCGTAAGCTCATAAAAGCGTTTGAGTGTCGGGCAAGAAAATAAATCTCGTATCCTTTGATAAATAGCGTTGTAGCCAATTCGGAAATCACCAAAACATCAGGTGATTGACGGCGACGCCATGTTGAAGTAGCCATTCTCAATATCCAATTCTCAAGAGTAATAGTACCTACCGCATGTTCTCTTTAACTAACTAGCGGAAGGCTAGCAATATACGACCTGGGCACGGCCTCCCTTGTTACTGAAAGGGTTTTAGGGCAAGGAAATTCTTAAATTTCTCAGTCATGCACGTGGTTAATCACCACTTTAAATGCACCACTTAAAATAATATTATTGGTGCCAACGGGGATCGAACACGGGTTGCTCGCGTACTATGAAATTTATAGCAAGCACTTAGGCCTATACCATGACTGTAACCATTACCATTACTGTTACAGCCTATTAAAGTCCACTACTGAACATAGGCCTCCCCCATTGAATGTTCATAGAGGGGATATTTGCCGTAGTTTCCACGCTTGGCAAGCGGGTTGGCAGTTTTTTTTAACCCCCCTGTCGCCGAATACGACGCCCATGGGATATTATGGGGTAGTATATATATATATATATATATATATATATATATATATATATATATATATATATATATATATATATATATATAATGTTCTCCAGACCGAATTTCGGTCACGATGGCCAGCCCCACCGGAGGCTAGCCATCGGCGCAGGACAGGATTATAGTGCCCAAGTGTATGCACAACCACAGGTGCACTCTCTATTCATCACTCGTCAGTAAGCTCCAAGGGACGGTAAGCACCGCAACATCTGATCCGCGCACTGAAAGATCAGGTGCAGGACCAACGGCTATACGTGCTTTCCGCAGCGCACTACTACAACCACTAGACCAACGAGGCAGGTCGCCGTGACTATATATAGGAATTGTCTGATAATCATCATCATCATCATCATTACGGCCCTTCACAAGTCCACTGCTGAACATAGGCCTTCCTCAAGGAATGCCACAAAGCACGGTCCTGAGGCACCAGCATCCATCGACTTTCTGCATGTCTTAGCTGGTCGTCACTCCATCTAGTGGGGATCGCCCTACACTACGCCTACTGGATAATATCTTAATAAAAATCTGAACTTATGGCTTCCTTCTAAATATCTCTAAACAATCTCGATATATTGTACAGTACTCGATAATAAAAGGTCGAAAAAATCATACAGAGACAAATATTAACAAAAAAAACTCGATTAACTGTCAGGCACATGCCAACCAGCTACTACAAATCATCTGCAGAAATCTACATTAGCTACTATCATTAGATCTAGTCTGATCACTAACTAAAGAGCTCCGCGACTAATGATCGGTCCATTAAGCTCATTACTGAGTAATAGGTGCACGTTGTACATTGGTAATACTGGCTGATCTCATTATATTTTCTTTATAAAAATGAAAAAACCAAAAAAATTTTAAGCACTATGCGTTATCACAGGGTAAAAATAAATTACGAAACTTTTTTTAAATTATCTATGATAACTTATCATAGATAATTAAAAAAGTTTTGTTTGTTTTTACCCTGTCCATTCTACGTCATACTAGTTGATACTGATCATGTAATTTTTGAACCATTTGACTAATTTGAGATCTAATAGAGACGATGGTTCATATCTATGCTAGGATTCGATAGATGGCTTTGAGGTAATAACCGAATACTATATTTATGGACTAAAATGTCCCATTTTCACAATATTTCTTTAGTGTCAAAAAAAACACAAAATATATAAATATAAATAAAACTCCGAAGTGAACTCGTAGAAAAAAAATCACCGCGGCAGAACAACGTCTTCCAAGCCAGTTAGAGGATTATAAAATCCGTTCCCATTTCAATTAAATAGAATAAAATTAGTTTACGTATCGTTAAATTTTAAGATCACGATTATAACCTCATATTATATATTGCATTTTAATAAACAGATCACGTTACAGCTAAAATAAACAAAATAAAATGACTAACGATATCAATTTAAGAAGATACAAAAATAACAAGAGCTATCGTAAAGAGCTACGGCTACTGAAAACGAGACGTAGACAAATGGAGCCTCTACATTGTACTTCTTGGTGACGCGTTAAGACGGCCACCCTAATCAAGGACACGGACAAAAGCTCTACAGAAAATCAGGGCCGGTTCTATAACGCAACACGTTCTATTAAATTATGCAAGTAATAAAATCCCATTCGGTCACTGCGGAGCTGTCTGACTGAATCGCAACAATTTTTCAAAACATTCTCGCATCATTTTTCATTGCGTCAATCAGGAGTGCGTTATATGGATCAACTTTAGGGCTGACCAAAATTATTTACGATTATTCAGTAAAGATATTTTTCACTAAAGTTTAATCTTTCAGCCGTGGTAGCTCAGATGGTTAACGCTCGCTGTAAATATCACAGTACGTGAGTAACCCAGGTTCGATCCCCGCCGGCACCAATGAAATTGTAAATTCCAATTTTAAGTGCTGATTTATCACGTGCTCGTCGGTGAAGGTAAACATCGTGAAACATCGGGAGACCTGCATGTCTAAGGAATAAGAAAAAAAATTTTTGAAGACATGTGAAGTTCGCCAACACGCATTGGGGCAGCGCGGCGGACTTCCTTGCCCTAAAACCCTCTCAGAAATGAGCGGAGGCCAGTGCCCAGCAGTGGAACGCATACAGGCTGTAACTTTACTTTACTTTTATTCCTGTTACTATAGTTTCTTTCATCAGCCAACATAACTATAGAATTTTTTCTTTGCTCAATAGTAGGAATGTGAAGTATTACTTAATCATGAGAGTGAACTTTTACAGGCTTCAAATAATGGTGCTGAAGATGGTAAATAAAAATAAATATTTTCAAAAGAGTTTTTTATACCTTGAATGATTACAAATACATAATATACATCATATCTATGTGTTTACTACATAGGATATTCTTGTATTGATGGTCTACAGAAAATTGTACTTCTTTATTAATCTTGTCCATCCTTACTTTAGGCATTAGGGTTGCTGCATCGAATTTTGAATAGAGTCAAGCCAAGAAATATTATAATTATTCATGTCGTCTCTTCATGTCGCACTTTTAAAGCCAAAGATTTGCCAATTTGAACCATACTATATCACATTACAGCATTTTGTTAACTTTTTATACGTCATCTTTGTGATTTAAATTTGATTACTATGGATAAATATTACGGTAAAAAATTCAATGTAGCCTTTTTTATGTAACGTAAGATGAAAGTCATCAAAGTAATCTAAGCCAGCGAGAAGATCTACGCCGCGATGTACTCTTTACTGGTCTGTTTCTTATGCAAATATTGACACAATGTTGCCGTCATTTATCAGACAAAACGCCAGGGGCTCCAGCCATCGGCATAAGTTACAAATGTCTCACGTGCTCCCATCAAAACGCTACAATCAAAAATAGTTTATACCCCTCGTGAGTGTCACTGCGCCATTTCTTGAATAAAATCGAAAGAAACATAAATTATTGTTTGTTTAAAACTATTAATAGACTAGAGCATTGTTATAACAACAAAGTAGAATTTTGTGAGATATTGTATATATACGATGATTTTTTGAAGATACGAAAAGATTTAAATTATATAAAAAAGGCAAATTAATTATATATTTATTTTTAAATAGTTACAAAGTACCGTATGTGTTCCTAGCTATCCTACAGAGTCCAAGCAATCTCCATACAAAAGGTCAATACTAAGGTCAATCCAGCGGATTAATATTAAAAAGTAGTAATGGTGGTAAAGTAATTGGATGCTGCACCCCAAAGACACCTAACCTATATCTGCCCTCGATTAACAATCAAAAAGCAGATGTCTTGTTACGCTTAAAAACTATGTCCTCGTTAAATGACCAATAACTAATTAATACAAACTGCACCTGCAAATAAAAATATCTATTAAGAACAATCTTTGTTCTAATTGAATTATTACTCTGGAATAACTTTACAAAATTAACTATAATAATAATTTTGTCTCATTGTATATGTTTACTACTATTAGTTTGTACTATTCAACGTTTATTGAGATTGTTAATAATGTGTATATACATAACATATTTCGTATCTAATTTTGTATATTTTTCACGCACGTAAACATTCTCTGTTTCGATGCGCATTCGAGTAACCTAAAGGGCTAAACGTATTTATTATATTCTTTTTGTAAACGGCTTTTAAACTTGATGGATTTAGTTGTAATTCACATCATCATCGTTATTTGCGTGAAGTGCATTTTAATTAAACGTTATTTAATTAGTTTATAATGTATCACTGAAATCAGATACTTTGTTTTTAATAATAATAAACTCGTATTTAGATTCTCTCCTTTTAAAGTAGGTAAAAATTTTAAAAATATTTTTCTCGGAAAATATTTAAAAAAGTTCACACAAGTCCGATAATAATAACAACATGTTGCATATTGGGATACCAGTAGGATAGGACAAAATGAGTGAAAGCCCAAAAACCTCTGTGCCGTGAAGTCAGTGCCTGTGCAGTGAAGGTGCACTTCACTTACTATAAGACTTACGTATGACACTTACTATATGAGGGTATTCATCAATTAGCTAGTACAAAATAGAATAAATTATATAATATTTTTTTTCATGTTTTTGTTTATATTACGTTTATATTTTGTTTATATTATGTTTTATCTCTTGTACATCTTATCTTATACATGTATATTAAATTATCAAATTATTAATAGAAATATTATGATAACTTGTACTGGTTAATTATATAGTTCTTATACTGGCTGAATGAATAAATAAATAATTTAACACTAAAAGCTATTTGTAATATAATCGGTGATGTACGCGTACTGTTATTATTTAGCTCACTAAGTAGGTATATGGGTGCTGACAGAATAACAGCGTTGTAGATCCTCTGCAACACATGCTGAGTCAGAACCCTTTCATTGTCCTTCTAAAAATATTATTTTTGTATTAGTTTAACTTTTAAATATTTTATTACTATTATTATAATATAATAAATTATTACATCAAACATCAACCTTATTGAAAGTCAATTTTTTATCACTAGTTCGAAAAATACATCTATCCAGGTTCTTTCCACCAAAAAACTAAGGGGGAATAATATATTTTAATCATAATATTTTACATCAAGTGTATGTAGTTTAGTATTTTGAAGTTGTAGTCGTAATCGGTTAGATAAACATAGTCAATCATTTTAAGAATGCTCCGAACTTTTATTTCATGAGCTATTTTTAATCGGATGTATGTATTATTTCAAGGATAACATAAAAGGCTACAGAGGAAAATGAAAGAGGAATGCTGCCACCTACAGCAGCATGTTTCTGGTAACAACTCAATAAAACAACTGCCATTGCTATCTGACTTCCAAGTGTTAGATTATTAAGAATTGTTAGATTATTAAGTATAAATATTTCTTTCTATGACAAGCTTCTAAACGATTAATTGTCATTGGGATGTTCTTTTATCAATTACATAATGCTATTTCCTGCATAAAAACCATTGAGAGTCAATTTTAATTCCTAACGTTTAAGAATTATAAAAATAACTTATTTACTAATAAATATTTTACAAGTAATTATATTCACATAATTAATCACTCAAATAAAAAAGTACACTTATATTTTAAATGTTATTGTAACTAGGGAACTATCGGGCCAATATGGCGGCATTAGACTGAATAAGTGGCGAAGACTGATTTGTTAAAATTGATTAAATAATTAAAAAGACATCCAGACCTCTTAATTTTATACAAGCAAGGCAAATATGGAAAATATTTCCCCTGTGAGATAATCTATGTGGGACATAGAACATACGTCACGTTCAGCATTTGAGCTTTTGATAGGTTGCTACAATGAATTTAATTAGTTAACTTTTAATCAGAACTGGTCTGATGATTTGAGAAGCGGTAATAAAACCACCACTTGTCTTAGATATCCTTTATGTTGCGTTGATCTGAACACACAGCACTACATCGCAATAACCACTCACATCTACATATTAAGCACTTAATGCTGCTGTATTTCATAAAAACTCTCTCCGTGAAAATTTGAGAGCCCACACTTTCACCCTATCTAAAAAAAATATCATCACAAGGGAAGTGTAGGGTGACCCCCACTAGATGGAGTGATGATGCAGGATGTCGATGGATGCAGGTGGCTCAGGACCGTGCTTTGTGGCATTTTTTGAGGGAGGCCTATGTTCGCTGACTTGAAGTGTCATATACAGTTCACAATGCTGATAATGACGATGATGATGATGATGATGATAATAATGATGATGCATGTCACACGGACAGTGGCATGCTTACTGAGTGGTTAGCTATGTAGCGGTAATATTACTGGAGGAGCTACTGTGAGAACACCTTCTTCAATTTCTTCAACTCTTTTAATGATTGACTTGTATTCAACTTTCCTTATTCCTATGTAACCGCCTTCAATTTAACGTCGAGGTCAAACAATATTACTGTCCTCACTCGATCTTAGGTCTCACATAAACGTATCTTATCTGTGGGACACACGGTCGTGTATACGCAAACATATTCAATAGTAAATATGACGCGTGTAATGTTTTATTGTCAGGGCGGGCGGCAAACGGCGAGGGCCACGTGCTCGGCCCGATATAGCCGAACAATCGTATCCACAGCGGGCACAACGACGCCTTGTGCCGCCGTGTCCCGGCATGTGCTGAACATCTGAAAACATTTTACTTTTAGCCGTCCCGGACTGCTCTGCAGTTACAAACTCGTTATTAATACTAATGGTGATGACTCTTCCGTGGCAAAAACTCTAGTTTAATAAAACACTGCTACCTTTCTACGAATATTTCAGTTCGCGTCATTGTTAAAAACAAAAGGGCTATTTCGTCTTCATAAAACGTGAACGACAACATTTTATTGCACACAATAACTGCAGCAGGCGTGATTTAAAAAACGCACTTCATATGTTTATTAAGAAAAATTTGTTTGTTAAGATTAGTAATAAAAATATTATTGCGATTCAAGGAATAAAATGAATGTAATGACCGATTAAATGCAACTAAAAAAATAATTAAATTTGTGACATTAAAAAAAACTGAAGTGGCGACTGTAGGAATCCATCACCACATTCTCTTCCATGGTTGTCGTAAAAGACGATTATCCTAGATGCGTGTCATGCCCATAAGTGAATTTATAATAGGAAAGGCAAAGAAGAAGAAAACTATAGGATAAAATAATTAAAACAAGGATAAAAGGATTAAATAATTAATTTAAGTTAAATAGAAGTTTTTGTAATGATTTCTTATATTTACGCGATCACTACACATTGAATAAAACTATTTGTACGGATTTTATCGCGTTTAATTAACTTATTTTTAATTTCCTACATTTCGGATGCTTTAGAGCACCCATGGTCACAGGGGGACTGAGTTGTCTGACGTCCCAATGTCCTAGTTAGCCCGACTACCTTCGTTTTTAAATATTTACGTTTTTAAATAATATTTTAGCGCAGATCGGACCAAAAATTCTATCGGGATCGGGACGTCAAACTTCTCAGTCCCCCTCGTGACCAGAAACGTCGGGAATTAAAAATAAGTTAATTAAACACGATAAAATCAAATAAATACTTTTCATTCAATTGAAGTTTATGTCTGTATTATTGAAATAAATATCGTCTATTAAAGTAAGGGCATGCTATTAAGAAAACAACATTTTTGCCAGACTCACGTCTAGGCTAATCTTCGAAATGGTTAGACCGATTATGATGAAACTTTTACAACGGATAGAGAGCAACAGAAAGGAGGCTGTACTTGATCTTCGAAATTGACAGATTAAAAAAAACGAATAAATCTTATAATAGTCTCTGACTATCTTATATCGAAATAACGCCTTTTTACGCGATCCTTCCCAGGCAAAGCCGGGGCGCGTTACTCGTTAATTCTAAACTTTATGCACATCTGCAACAGCAAACAATGGTTATCAAACAATTTGTGTATCAACAAGAGAGTTTATAAAAAAAAATCACATCGCATTTATATTGTTAACGTCGCAATAAATTAAAATAGCAGTCGATTTTTTATTACCTAAGAACATATCAAGAAAAACATTTAACTCACGTTATACACTTCTTCAGTACTTTCAGGCGGAGTAACCAAATATTAACCATAATATACGATCTATAAAACGCCCATTGCACGTTGTTCTCGATCTGGGAAGACTAGTAATAAAAAGTGTCGGCTTGTTAGGGAGTTTGCATACAGCAGCTGCCGAGGACGCCAAACGCAGCTGCGGCAGCACTTCGGTGTGAAAAGTTCGGCGCACGGATTCACATAGAGCTATGATGTTAGAAACTGTACGAGGGGCTGGACTATCAAACATCTGTAATACTTGTGATTTGGAAAAATTGTATTGATTTAATTTCGAAAAATAACTGCTTTTTATTGATTATATATCAAATAAATGTATAATAAAATAACATACCTACGTATAATGAGATATATATGTAACATAAATAAAATTACACATAACATATCACACCCTATATCGTACTATATGCCTACTCATACTTGGAATATATGCTAATATGACTGCCTCAAAGTCGTCGTAAGCTCTCACAGAATACCAGCGTAAAATAGCAGCTTTATGCCGCTGTATTTCATATGGTAAGTATAGGGAACTGAAGACCCCTTTTTACGGAAACTAGGTTTTTGTTCTTAGTCCTCAGGGGTGATAACGCATTTGCATTTTGATTCTTAACTGAGGACAGTTATAGATGTCCATGGACCTTAGCATCTACTAACCATCAGGTGGACTGTTATCCTTAAAAAAGGCGCGACTGCTGATCATATGGTCCCGAGTTGGAATACGGATCGGGCTTAAAGCACTTGTTGAAACAGAAACTAGAAGTTGGCGGTGTTTTACCCCTGTGCCAAAAGGACATTATTATAATATGTTAATATCCAATGGCAATGAATATTTATCTTGATAATAGCAATGATTGACGAAACGGGGATGTGCTTACTAACTCGTGGCAATAATAAGAAGCTTCTCAAAGTGACAGACCCACGCGTTCGCACGAAATACCAGCGTAAAAAAACAACATTTCTGTTGTATTTTGTATAGTGACAAGCACTGAAAACCCCTTTTTACTTTATTTGGCATTTCATTCAGACCTCAATGGTGACAATACATCTGCATTAAGATTCTTAATCAAGGAAATAAATCGGAACATGTCGACACTCACAGCGTCCGCTAACCATCAGGTGGATTGTGTGCTCGTTTGTAAACATGACTTGTAAAAAGGACATGCAGTAAACTGAAATGACAATGTAGAGATCGAAGCGACAGTAGCCTAATCCCTGCCATTAGGCTACTGTCGCGGGCCGCGAACTAATGGCGTGAACCACTCACCACCACAAGTGCCACAAGAACCACAAGTAATATAAGCTTACCACGAGTGGTTAAGGGGAATATTAGTAATGTTTATAGCATTGTTAATATTCTTTTCATATAGCCACTAAGAACAACTATCTGTCACCGATCAAAGGTCAACATTTCTAATAAACTGTATTTATGATGTGATAATACTTAACTTATCTAAAAATAGAAACTAACACGCCTTTGAACCTTGTAATATTTGTTTATTTAAAATTCTTCATAAATAACAATTTTACATACAACTAATAAAGACGTTTTGTACGTCTAACTGCCTCGTTGATCTAGTAGAATGGTAAATAGTTGATCTGGTGTATTGAAAGCACGTAAATCCGTTGGTCCTGCGCCTGATCTCTCTAGTCATTTAGGATTACATTCCCATTGGACTATGACAGTGAGGGAATAGAGACTGCACCTGTGCTTGCGTATACACATGAACACTATAATCGTGTTCTAAGCAGATGGCTAGTCTCCGTTGAGACGAAAATTCAGTGCGGATGATAATATTGTTATTTCTAAAGACTTTTGTATACGCATATAACTATTCGATAACAATATGTAAGAGTATTGATAGTAATATCAGTATTCACAATTTCAATGCACCAGCATCACAAACACACAAAGTAAACCTTCAATTCAAATAATTTAAAATCAACAATAGTTAAAAACGTTAAACTACAAACAACAATATTATCGAACTGACGCAAAAAGAAAAAACACAAATAGACCAATAACAGCGTCAACTCAATCACAATTCACAATACAGCCATATCGCATCATCTGCAATTAGGGTCACAAATAATTGACGCCAAAGGTTTAAGGCGTTCCTTTCCCCAAAAAAGTACCACATTCATAAAACCCTCATAAACGAAGTGAATCAAGATATCGCTCCCTGTATTGCGCATGCACCTGGCTTTCGCCCCGTACCGGCCACAATTTGCTATCGCGTTTCAAAGTACATACTTGAAGAAATCATAATGCACACAACACAGCTCATTGGTTTTGTTAATAACAATAACCTATGTGAATATTGCGAATATGCTTGTAGATTTCATTGTACAATTAATATTAAAAATTTTGATTAATAGTAATTGTACAACGAAATGTGCAATGTTGAGCCCAGTATGAATACTAGGTAAAATTCATGAATTTTTTATACGTTGTAGAGCCACGCCGCAGCTATACTTATTATGGTTGTAGCATGAATGGGTCGACTCGACCGGGGAACCACGCTCTCACAAAATACCTGCGTAAAATAGCTGATTAATACTGCTGTGCTTCTTATTTATTTATTTAGTCTTCATTGCTGAAGCTTTATTCTATAGATGTAGATCTATGGCCACAACAACCACTTACCATCAGGTGGACTGCGTGCTCGTTTGTCAATCTTATTCTTCTAAAAAAAAGTGCTAATTACAGCATGTTAAAAATACTCAAAGCGTTCATTTACGTTTGTGTTGTATATTTTGTTATAAATCCTAATATCTAAAGTAAGTAGTCACATAAGATTCTTAGGATTTAACATAAAATTTACTCGTTTGATACGAATTACAAATGCTTCTAACTCTTTAATTACAATTTTCTTCAATTTCATCTCACTAGTTGTGTTAATTCGTGATCGGGATCTAATTTAATTTGCGGCGTACAAAATGGCGATGTATTGAAGACTAGCGAACGGCCCTCGCTTCGTCTCGAAGTCGAAATTTAAATAAGGTATCTATTAATGTGACCTTATTTAAATTTTAAATAATTAAAGACCATTTATTTTACCAATTTTTAATCTTTTCAAAAAAAAACTTTATGTGTTGCTAGATTCCTCCTAACATTGCTCTCTATCTGTTAGTAAAGTTTCATCACAATCGATTCAGTTATCCCGAAGATTAGCTCGGACGGTCAGGCAGACAATCATTTTCAAAATGGTTATTTGTGCCTAAATATGAAAATAACCTGGGCATAATAGAAGTCAGTTATTTCCATATTACCTTGAGAAATTATTTTTAAAAAGATGTTTATACGTGGTAGAGCCATGCTGCAGTTATATTAGTAGTATAGTTGTAGCACGAATGGGTCGGCCCGACCGGGGAATGGCCATGCTCTCACAGAATACTACCGTCAAATAATAGCTTAATGCTGCTGTGTTTCGTATGGTGATTGTAGAAAACCGGAGACCCTTTTTACTGGGAACGAGGCATTCCATCTTAGTCCTCACGGGTGACAACGCATCTGCATTTTGATTTGTAATCGAGGATAGATGTAGGTGTCTTAGGGCCGCAGCAATCACTTACCATCAGGTGGACTGTGTGCTCGTTTGTCACCCTGTCCTATAAAAAAAAGTTGTAAATTTATGAAAGCCGTGTGTGATAAGAAAATCAGTTTCAGGTTCTCACGACACAGGCATGCCTAGTATGAAGACCACAGAACTATACACCATTGCTTATGCACTCCAGCTTAGTTGGTGTGATAAGTTCATAGTTTATTGTACTTCCATTTTATTACGTTATATGTATTGTATATTATAATCTGTACCACCTTAGCTTGTCTTGTCCCACTTAGCTTGTCCCACGCCGTGTCACCTTAGCTTGTCTTAGCTAGCTGAAATACAGGGTATCCTAGTTTGGGAGTCAGGGCTCAATGATGTTGTATGAAATTATAAGTGTCAAATAAAGAAATTATTATTATTATTATTATTATTATTATTAGCTGTAAATAAACATTTTTTCATTTTCATTTTATTTATATTCATAAATGGGCCAAAAGAAGAACACTTTTAAACGACAAGCTCTTCTAATTCTTTCACTTCTTTCATATCTATAAGGATGTGAATGAAGCGAGAGGTGTGTCCGTATGTTACGATCGTGCCAAATGGAAGTCCAAAATTTCTGCCTACTCATAGTACAAATATATATATATATATATATATATATATATATATATATATATATATATATATATATATATATATATAATTCCAGTCAATACGGCCAGCTACAACGGAGACTAGCCACCACCTGCGCGGGATAGGAATATAGTGAACGAGTGTGTGCACAAGCACAGCTGTGCTCTCTATTCCCTCACTCTCATAGTTCGATGGGATCATGGGACGGTAAACTGACACGGAGAGAGATCAGGCGCAGTACCAAGAGATTTACGTGATTTTTGAGGCATGAGGGTGAAACACCCGCCAACTTCATGACTCAGGGCACCTGCTGAGAATATCTTGATGGAAAAACTCAATAATTAACTTTTTGCACGATCCGGGTTCGAATCCGGGCCCTCATGATCAGTAGTCGCACTACCATAGCCACTAGGCCAACGAGGCAGTCTATATAAAAATAATAGCTTATAAAAATTGGTATTGTAACCGAGGTAGTGCTGATTCGTTGCCACGCGTTAGTGCAACTTTGTGCCGTCATTAAATCAGTCGCGTATCATAATCCAATGTTCATTTATCAGCTACTACGAATGAGCAAAGCGAATCCAGCTAATGGTCCTATAGTTCCTTTATCAGAGCCGAGTTAAGTGCCTCCACAATGGACGCTGCTCCCACGCCGTGTCACAACACCCCTTATATCGGTAACCGCCAGTGTAAGATGGCCTCCCGTATCATTTGTATTTCAATGTAGGCATTGGAGTAATTTGAGACACGATGCTTAATCAAAGTTTTTATTATACTGGTCGTAACACTGCGGGGCGATGTCAAAGCCCGCGTTCAGGGCGTTTCAATCCGCTGATCCCCAGTATTGTAACAATTGTGGGAAAATCGACACGGTTTTTGTTATAAATCTGTGGGAGTTTCGTTTTGACATTGCTACAGGCTCTTTGTTTGAATACAAAATTTATTTATGACCTTTTAACTTAATCATAGCATAAGTATAGACAGCCAATATATAATTACAGACTAAGGCATCATAGCCCTCAGAGGTGGCAATGCTTCCTTGTTTCAAGTTAAACTGGTTGCAGGTGCTCATGAACTTCAGTACCCACTTATTACAAGATGAGCTCTTGCCTCGTTTATCGCTATAATGTTACAAAAATAACGTTCTTCAAAAGTTTTTTTTATATTATGGCTGCTTATGAAAGACTTACAATTCTAAGAAATGTACAAATTACACTTCGTTGGATCTAATTTATGATACATATGCAAAATCCAAACGTTAATTATATGTGTCGCGTAGAAATCAGAGACTCATAACTCGTAGCAGATTCTTTGACCGCTGAACCACTCGTCTGTGCCGATTTCTGTCTAGAAATTAATACCTGCATTCCTCATACGCATCAAGTTGGTTATGTAATTATCTAGTCATTCAGTGGACAGTAATATAATATCGACTTATAAAATTTTTAAGTCCTATTTGCCTGAACTAAATAGACTTAGTAACAATAGTAATTACTCCTCTATATATTGCACGAAACTTTCTTACATGCAATGGCAACACAAACTTGGTTTTTATTAAAACTATGTACCGATCTGAGAAAATTTTGGTTTGTTCTTCATATTTGATAAGAATAATCAAATAGTATAATTGTATGTTGAACAAAACCAATATTTACGCATTTTATCGCGTTTAATTACTACTTTAAAACATCCTAATATAATTTATTTTTATAATCCCGACGCTTCGGGCGCTTTACAGCACTTATGGTCACGGGCATAGTCAGTAATCTATGGTCACGGGGGGACTGAGATGTTTGACGTCCCAATGTCATAGTTAGTCCGGCTACCTTCAGTTTTTTAATATTAATTGTGGTCCGATTTACGCAAAACGAGCTTATAGTATCATGAAGTCTTTCAGTGGTATGCTTGTGTTTGGGTTTAATTTTGTTAATTATAGGATCCCAAGCGGATGGCAGCACCCATCCATCTTCTCTATTGAAATTTGGAAGTTTTTTAATTTCAATAGCCTCGCGTATCATCCTTGGTAGGAATCGGTGTCCTTCTGCGAGGATTTGTGGTTTACCAAATCTAATGTAATGGTGGGAATCTAATGTAACGCTAGAAAGAAAAGTGAAAATTGCTCGAAAAAATACTTGTCTCAAGACAACGTGGAAGTACTGCCATTATTAGGTCCTCATCGTATAAAAATAGTCTAGAAGACAGTAACTAAAAGAAGAAACGGGTGACGGAAGATGGGAATAAAACACTGAAGGATGAATCAAGTACAAACTTAATGATAAGAAAAATCATTAGTTCCAGCCTTGAACATGTTCGCAGACTGCAGACTTCGCGCCCGAAACGTTGGAGCACCTAATAAAAATAAATTGAAGTAGTAATTAAACGCGATAAAATCTGTAAATAATAGTTTTATTAAATGTGTAGTGTTCGAGTAAATTAAAGAAATCATTATTTTAGGTTAAATTAGGCATTATCATCATTCCATTCAAGTGCTCTGGCGAAAGTCTTATTTTCAAGTACAGTTTCAAATATCTCTTGTAGTCATTTAATTTACTGTACTGTACCTATCTAAACTTTTGTAGTGTACATATCTAGAACTTATAGAGAATACGAAATCGTTGCAGGGTGTGTGTAGCAATGCACAACGAAGCCATATTCGCGAGTCGGTACTTGACCCTGATCCTGCTAGAACTGGAAATTCCTAAAGACTTTAAGAGTTGCGAAAAAATGAAAATCAGCTTAGTCAGCATTCATCCTATTCGTCTTGCTTTATCAAGCAAAGCAAAATGGAAACAAGCTCCAGTCTCTCTTACTTATAATTTTACTTTTTGATTAGTTATATAGTTAGTTGTGATGTTGAGAAAGCCATTCTTTCCATACAATCAAAGTTAGTTTAGTTATTAGATGCTGACTGCATTAGTCGTACATTATCATTACTCTTCTGGAACTCATTACTCCTGTGGAGAGCACTCATAAATGAACACACACAAGCACTCTATAGGAGTAACTCACAATCTTGTTTAAGATAATTGTAATAACAAAATCGATTTAAAGTCCCTTTTTCCCGCTGCTTACAAAAATGCCAATGTAATTCCTGTACATAATCTACAAATATAAAATTTTTCATCGGTTACAAGTGAATTTCTTTACTCTCTTGCATATGTAAAAAAAAACGTTTGGTGTGTAGTTGAGTCTTATTTACGATAAATATAACATTTTCAATCTCTTGCAATCTGGCTTTAATCCTGGTCATAGTAAAACTACAACACTTTTCGAATTATTGATGATAGGTATTTGTTACGGTATGAAAAATGTTTTCAATTTTCGTTAATTCTGGTAATCAATAAGAAGATAGATGTTTTGTTCTTACTACTTGTAGGCTTAACGATCTGCAAATTTACATAAAACTATTGGTACAGCGAACGCGGATGTAACTTGCATTTGGACTGATGTAAACAGTATGGATTAGTATGTATTAATCCCATAAAAACTCAAGCAATTATTTTAGTAATTCTTATGGACGCCACACACGGTCAGTTCAACTGATCATTCCAACTGATCAGTTCAAAATAAAACTGTTGATATTTTTTAAAATAGTGGATTCTCGGTATAGCGATCACTATAAATATATTAATATCGGAGTTTTACATAGGTATAAGTTTACGTATGGATATATCGAAAATCCGATATTTTAAAAAATATTAACGGTTTTAGTTTGAAATGATAAGTTGGAATGATCAGTTGAACTGACCGTGTGTGGCCACCAATTAGACTTAGAAATAAGAATATCCGCAGTAGAACCAGAGTTACCGACATAGCTAAACGGATTAGTAAGTAATGGGCTTGCCATATAGCGCGAATATGTAGCATAAGATCGATGGGATAGCAAGGTTCTTAAATGGCGGCCTCGTACCGGTAGGCAAAGAATGGGCGGCCCGCCACTTGATGGAGTGACGACCTTGTAAGATATGTAGAAATTCGATCTATGCAGATTGCTCAAGATCGTGATTTGTGGTATTCTTTGGTAGGCCTAATTTCAGCAGTGGACTTGTGAAGGGCTGTAATGATGATGATAATGTAATCCTTATAAAAAACAGTCTTTTCGGGATAAGGTTGTATGGAACAAAACAATTCCAGAGCGATAAGACTGTCTATTTTACCAACTACATATATTGTTTTTTTTTATAGAAAGAATAAATTGATTGACTGATAAAAAATTAAAATTCATATTTGAATTTGATATCGAAATCTATATCTATAACGAGTTTGCATTTTGGTAATAGATGTCAAAGATATTTAATTAAAAGCTAACAAGTCATAAATAATACTGTAGCGATACATTTTCATTAATTACTAATACAATGCGAGATATACATATGTAATATTAGAGTTTAAATATTCACCCCCGTCTATTTGAAGAGAGAATGTTAATGTTGTCACGTGACCGCCACGCTGCTTCGCCTCCCTTTTCTTTCATTACTGCGATTGCTAAGCTAGACTAGACATTTGTTCATTGGTTGCGCACGTGAGTGGATGTCTGTATTATTAAATGTCTTTAAAGCTTATGACTTGTTAAAATTTTTATGAAGCAAATTTTGGTATAATAGCAACAATATTCATTTTATTATTTACTTCACCATCACCTCACTAGTCATAGTAAAATAAAAATTGTCAGTCGTAGGACTGCACGTCACTCGGTGACGACGATTGAAGCAAAACCCTGTCTATAATGGTCAGGTAGATGTCTATATCCAGTAGTTCACAACTTTTTACGACTGCCTCGTTGGTCTAGTGGTTGTAGTAGTGCGACTGCTGATCATAAGGTCCTGGGTTAAAATCCCGGGTCGTGCCAAAAAATCAATTATTGAGTTTTCTGTTAAGATATTCTCAGCAGCTGCCCGGAGTCAGGATGTTGGCGGTGTCTCACCCCCGTGCCTCGGAAAGCACGTAAAGCAGTTCGTCCTGCGCCTGATCTCCCTCCGGTCGTGTCGGTTTACCGTCCCATCGGATTAAGAGAGTGAGGGAATAGAGAGTGCACCTGTGCTTGCACATACACTTGGGCAGTAAAATCCTGTCCGACGCCGTTGGCTAGCCTCTGTTGAGGCAGCCGCCATGACCGAAATTCGGTCTAGAGGACATTATTATTATTATTATTACTTTTTGACGGACTTGTAAAAATCACTTTATACGAGAGGATATATTGAAATTAATATTTTCTTTTTATAAGCTTGCAATACCTGTAAATAATACTGTTACGACCTAGTAAAAATGCAAATGCGGGTTCAATGCGGCGGCGGCAATCGCACTTTTTATTTTTTAGTTGCTATTAGGAAGATACTTTTGCCCACCTCTTGTAATATTATTACGATTTCTGTGGTCTATCGTTTTTTGCGACAGCCACGGGGCAGTATGGTACAGTGGATATTCTTACACCGCAACTACCTACACAATTTCTTTACTAATACTAAATTTACTATCGTGTCGCGGATATAATGGGCTCTGGGCCGTGGTAAGTTCCCAAATATATATATATATATATGTGCGCATGTGTGTGTAATCGTTGATACGTCTACATAATCATATCAGGCCGTCTTAATAAAAATATGCAATATATTTTTATGTAGACAGCCTGATAGTTGTCATTTTATACGTAAAATTGTAAATATGGTTGTAGATGTACGATAAAAAATATATACTTTTAATAAACATAATTTTGAGTAGTTGAAGGTTAATACCACTGTAGTACCATGAAGGTTTTGTGTCCTATTAATTTCACAGCACAATTAATAGAACACTAAATCTTCATGCGTTGCTGTCTCTCTCATGATCTTAAAATATGTTTTGATACCTCTAGAGCCTGTTCTGAAGTATTTTGAGTCCGCCTTTGATTAATCGCGACGGGGTCAACCAAAATATAATTACACCTTTACTGGTATACGATTCATTATTGAATGACCCAAATCGTTTGGTTTCCCAGAATTTCATACGGTATTAACCTACCTACAGTGTGTCTTAAATTTAAGGTGCTTATATTTTAGATTTTTTTTCAAATAACGCTTGGATTTGTTTCTCCACCTAATGCTACATTTTAGAGTGTGATAATTCTTAATTTTACAACGTATGAAGAAATAATTATAATGTCAATTAATGCAAACATAATACACCCCAATAGGATGCGCGTGCACCGGCCGCTGTTGCATCCATAATTATCCCGGCGACCTGTGACCCGAGCGCCGATTCCCAGGCCGCCTCCTCGATCACACGAGAACACGACCATTCTCATCGGAATTTTACTCCTGAACTTTGAAAAAGATTACGGGTATATTGAACAATTATTTGCTGTTAGTAAAACTCCCGTTGCGAAACGCTTTTCCTTACGACTAAAGCGTTACATTATAAATGGAAAAAAGCGAAAACCCCCAAAGAACATAGAACCACATATATTATTAATGTAGAAGTTTGAGAGAATCATTCAATGTTTGTAACTTATGCGTAAGTCGATAAACGGATTGGGATAACATTTAGCACACAGATAGATCGAGTCTTGGCTGAGCAAATTTTTACTACAAAAGTAAAATTTACATCAGGGGAAAAGAGCATAAAGTCGATTCGTAATTATGATAAGTGAGCTGTGCGTAGCTTTTAGATAAATTTATACACATTTAAATAATTTTAATACATAATTAGTTTTTAAACAGCAATATAACAATTGTAAAATTAAACGAAGCGAAAGATATATATCCATAAATCACTATATTACATAGCTGTCACACCCCCGTTTTATATTCGTTGATCAAAGCGATTGTTCAAGTGCGTGCACTGCGTTCGATACGTGGAACAAAATCCAATATAAGATCACTGCACGCGGCAGCACGTGGCGGCGTAACGCGTAATGAGACCGCACCTGCAGGTCACGAATTATGGGATTTCTCGCGCCCTCCCGTGGGACCGGAGGGATCCTAACGCACAAACAAGAACCGTTTTCTCTGTCAATAATTGCACACGATGGAATAATAACGGCGAACCATTATAGTCGGTGGTCATTTTCGGCCTTCAAATTTATATATAGTAAAAGTAAAGTAAAGTTACAGCCTATATACGTCCCACTGCTGGGCACAGATCTCCTCTCATTTCTGAGGGCAAGGAATATAGTCCGCCGCGCTGCTCCAATGCGTGTTGGCGAACTTCACATGTCTTCGAAATATTTTTTTTCTTATTTTTCAGACATGCAGGTAGGCAGGTTGTATATAGTACGTGAGGGTAATATTATGGTCATCCGGTTAATATGGTCGCTTTCTTATAATTCAAAAACTACAGCCTTATTTGCATAGAAGGCTATGTAATACGATAGCTTTTCATCAGTCAATCAAATAATAAAGAGTCAAAAGAAAGCAGCATTATCGACGCCATTTTAACAATTGATATTATGGTAAATATTTTAGTCGATTTTAGTATGGTGTAATGTAGTTAGTTTTTATGAAGTTGATTTTCGAAGTGTTCCTAATTATTGCGAAAGCTTATTTGCTATTTTTTTTTAATTAATATATTAGTTATAGTATACGACTTTGTGTTTTTGTATCTATCTTTCTCCTAGTTTTGGTTTTATAGGCCGGTAAAGCTGACCACATTAACCTCATGTACCTTGTTTCGATCACAGTCAAGGTATGTGTAATTTAATTCCACGACGTATGAAATTAAAACTAATTTTATTAGGGTTTCATTTCATTTCGTCCTCTTCTTTATGATCCTATCGCTTGTGCTAGCTTGAGTCTGAATCAGTTTAAGCAGTCATTCTACTCCATTTGACAAGACCGATATGCAGCCATACCATGGAAGAAAAAATGGATATGAACAGGGGCTGCACGCAATATATTACTTGTGCTTTAACGTCTAACATAATATTTGTATAGTAAAATGTGTACCTATAATAAATCTTACTTTGATAAAGATTTAATTCGAACATGCTGCCAATTTCAAATTGATTGTTTATCACGTGGAGCAACAGACGAGGAATGTTAAATTAGACTTGTGAAATCGAACAAAACACGCAATAAGCCATTGTTTTGAGTGCATTTAGTAAATGGATGGAGTGAAACGGGCTCAACTAGCCCCGATCAATCGGGGTGTATCACGCGATGGGAGCGACACGCGCGCGGCACTCCCACGACACGCGCGCGGCACTCCCTCGACACGCGCCGGGGTGATGCCCCCGCCCCGTGCCTAATGTAACAGCCTTAATGAAACTGCTATCGATTTTTACATTTCTTTACTTTAGTTTATTACAGTAGCAACTGAAGATAAAAATGCATGTATTGTTAATGGAGGTTTTAAATACTGCAGAACTAAAATTATAGTCAGGCACTTACTGCATTCATGAGTAGGGTAGTAAAAGTAGGGTGGTTAAAGAATTTACGATACCAATTTACAATTTTTACAATATCATGATACCCATTTAGGCGTAGCAATATAGATAAAAGCAACATGAATATAATTAGAAATACACCGTCATAACTAAAATTATTTAACATTAATTATATTATTATAATTAATTATATTAAATTCAATATTACATAATATAAAATAAAATACTCAATTAAATCACTATAGCATTTATATAATAATAGTCTTTTTAATTGATCATTCATCATCATTACAGCCCTTCATAAGTCCACTGCTGAACATAAGCCTCCCCCAAGGAATGCCACAAAGCACAGTCATGAGCCACCTGCATCCATCGACTTCCTGCATGTCTTACCAGGTCGTCACTCCATCTAGGGGGTGTCGCCCTACACTTCGCCTACCGGTACGAGGCTGCCACTCGAGAACCTTTTTTCCCCAACGGTTGTCGGTTCTTCGAACTATACGGCCGTCCCATTGTCACTTCAGCTTACTAATCTTCTTAAAGCTTAAGTTCTACTGCGGATATCCTCATTTCTAAGTTTATCACGCAGAGAAAGTTTATCATTAACACCTATATTTTATTTTATTCAGTTCCTAGTTCATTAGGTTCATATAACGTGAAGCCCCTAAATAATCCTTTTTTGGTCACTTTTCTAGAAAGATTATAGAGACAGATTATACCCATGGACATCGTCTTTCTAAATATCAGAGGATACATTATATAAACATAAAATATTTTGAGGTCTCCCGTAGACCTGATGAACAATTGTCCTTGAAACATTTCGAATATCTTGACCGGAGGCGAGGACCAGTATGAAAGGTGTAATAATACGATGAATAGATCAAATATTGGCACCAATAACTTTTAAATCTTTAGTGAACACAGACAAAACGTGCCTAAAATTAAATTATATTTTACCTGTTCTAAACAAATTTCACACCTAAAACTTTTAAAGGACGACCATAAACATCATTTACGACACTTATGAGAACAATATTGAAGAGGAGTATCCTTTTTTATATATTATAAAAGCACCTTACAAAATGTCATTACTGAAATTTAATTAGGAGTCGAGCACATTGCACATGGACTTATTTTATTTATGTTATTATAAAATTAAAGTTCGGATAACGTTAATTTTCGATGTTATGCAATGGCATATTAGATTGTTATATCCTTCATAGCATGTTGTAAAGCAAATCATTATACCTATTGCCTATATAATAACGAATATGAAAAAAAGCAATATTATCATTTATGATATGTAAATAATATTAATTTAATATCCACCAAGCCGAATTGCGGTCGTGACGGCCAGTATCAGAGGACTAGACATCTGCGCAGGACAGGATTATAGTGCATCAGCGTGAGCGATCAGGCGTAGTACCAAGAGCCTTATGTGTTTTCAGAGGCAAGAGAGTAAAATGCCGCCAACTTTCTGAGTCTGGGATACTACTGTGAATTTCTTTACAGAAAAACTGATTTTGGACAGAACGCCGCTACACGATCTCTTTATTAATAAATTAATTGACAATAAAATAATTGAGTTTTACTCTCATTAAGCATTGATACACCCTTGTGCACGTGCCCTAAAGATTTTAACATCGCCGTAATATTTTTTTTATTCGTTTTTATAAGTGTCGTCGCCTATGTAACAATGGGCAGTACCTGTCCATTTAAAACAATATTCCAGAACAAATTGCACAGCGAGAGGCTTTCAATGTAAGATTAAATATTATACAAAGGCTGGTCAGTACGTGAGCAGACAAATATACTTACAGGTAAGGTAAATTGTCTGCAAGTAAATCTAATTGTAAGGATCCTTTCGAAAACACGTTTTGACATCAAATGCTCAAATGAACTTGTATGTGTAAGGAAACACCCGGCCAATTGTTCGTTATACCAAAATTGAGTGTAAACACTATTCAGCGGTTATTTTTTATATTTTTACTTAGTAGAGCCACACCTTGTTAAGACTACAGCTCGTATGGGTTTGCTCTACTAAAAAAAAGTTAGTCGGTTGGCTTGTACAAAATTCCTACGTAAAAAACATAATGCTACTATGTTTCGTAAGGTTAGCGACGAGAACATTCCATTTTAGTCCTCATGGGTGACAACGCATCTGAATTTTGATTCTTGGCCGAGGATAAATGTACTTAGATTTATATTGGCCACACCACCCAATATTATAGTGATCAGTGTGCTCAACTTTCATTGATTGTGACAATTGTTAACAATATGATCTGATTACCAGTTAAAAATATGTATAATATAATGATTTCGAAACGAAGTACTGGCCATGAAACAAACCTTAAAGTTAATAATAAATTAGGTTCTTATTAATAAGCTTATTTATGAATAAACATTTAGTTATATTATTTTATTCTAAAGTTAAAATAAATTATGTTCCTCAGGCTTTTTTTAAATAACGGCAATAGCAAATCAAATTTAGTTAGTACTAGTAATCAGTTAGTACCTAGAAAATAAAAGCTTCGCACGGGTGATTCCTGGATCTCGACAACAGCGCCAAATACTGGGTCTAAATATGAGTCTAAATCATCTAAGGACCCATTCAAACACACACTAAAAATGTCATCAAACTCGATCGAGACATTTTTAAGTTTTATCGAGACAAACGGAGAGCAATTGATTTTTATATACATAATTGAGTTGATGTTATAAAACAGCAATGTAATTTAACAAGGAAGTTCGAAAGTAGTACAACTAAATATAGTGCATAATAATCAAAAACTTCGCTAACTTTTAGCACCCGGCGCTGACCAATTTAAATTATACGGTCCTATTTATCAAATCGCATCAACATTAGCAGACCTTACATTTTGAAATGAAGCAATTCACTACCTGAGTTCTTTACTCCCGCCTCCAAGGTGACTCGTGACTTTTTGCCGAGGTTATTTTTTATGACCACGGCTTTAATATTACGATTCGGACCTCTTTGTGTGGTCGTTTTGAACCATTGTGGTGTCTGCACCTTAAATACAACTAAATATAGTACTTTCGCATACCTTTGAAGAGGCTTCATTACAAATTATTGTAGGTTTTGTTTAATGCGCTCCATATTGATACGTTTGCGTGCATGTTCTTCTTATTTTTAAGTAATAAAACTAAAGGTAATTTTAATGATTGATTACTATAATTTAATTCATCTGCAATTTTTCCTAAGTGAAAGTAACCTCAAATAACATTGATTTTATCTAAACATCAATTTTTTTGAGATTATTTAGGTACTAATTATCTAAAAAGTTGCTAAAATTGAGACAGTTATTATAGACAGCTACAGTCACACCAATTTCAATTATCACAAATCCTTAAGTTTTTTAATGAACTGCATATTGCATATGCTTATATTGTAGAAAAATATGCTTACATTTCGATCAAAACTTTTATGTAACTAGTGCTAACTTAACATTATAATATGATATTAATTTTAAAACAATTAGGTATTTCTTTTTTAGAAATCTGTACAAACGAAACGAACTTGCAGTCCGCCTGACGGTAACTGATCATGAAAATCTGTAGCCAAGTTTATACGAAGAGGCTAGAAATTCTTTGGCACCTCTGAGGACTAAGATGGAATGCCTCATAGTCACAGCCTTCGCGCCCTCCTTTCTGCCAAAGAGGGTCGCGTCCGTATACGGCTTAGAGAACTCTAGTTAGACCGTTAAACCAGTCCCTAAAAGGTGGGGTTTAGTGGGTAAAAATCTCCACATAACCACACAGCAAGCTGCGTGGTATGCTATGAGCATTCCCCACCTCCCTTCCCTGCTTTCCGGAGGGTTGCCCATATTTGCTTCGGGCGCAAAAAAAATATATATAGTCACAGCCTATTTCTAATTATACTGGCGCTTGGGGAAGGGTATAAGCTCCATAGAACAGAATACAGAAGTGCAATCACTGCTATTATTTTGTACTGTTAAGTTTCTTATTAAGTTAAAAAAAAAACATCTCCCATCACGGAATAAATCTCTTACCTACACTTACTTTTCTTCAAACAAAATATTAAAAGTTTATTAAGTTAATAACAAAAACCAAATAACAAATACGAAAAATTTTTTGAATTTTTAGTCAAAAATATTATTATTTAGACGATGTTTTTATTAGACATTTTAAGTTAGTCTATGTGAACTCTAAAAAGTCGCTTAATATGTGTTATGGGTATATACGTGGCAGAGCCATTTTGTTGCTATATTAGTAGTATAGTTGTAGCACGAATGGATCGGCTCGACCGGGGAAGGACCACGCTCTCACAGAACACCAGTGTAAAGTATCAGCTTGATACTGCTGTGTTGCGTATGGTGAGTGTAGAGAAACGAAGGCCCTTTTTGCGGGAAACGAGGCATTCCATCTTAGTCCTCACGAGTAAAAACGCATCTACGATTTGATTATTAATCGATACGTATTTGAAGATAGATGTAGATGTCAATGGGCTACAGCAATCGCTTACCATCAGGTGGACTGTGTGCTCGTTTGTCACCCTATCCTATTAAAAGGGGTTATTTATGGTTAATTTTAAGGATAAGTAGATAAGTATGAGTTATATTACTATACTTCTGCAATATAAGAATTAAGTAGGAAATTAATAAAATTAAAATAAAATAATTGTTTTTCCATGTTATTTGACCGACCAGCTTTCAAACCGACCATAAAAATTTGTTAAAATAATAGCTAATATTAGAGTTTGAGACAACACGATTTGATTATATGCAGTTGCGATCACAGTGACAATACTAGGTAATTTTCTTTAAATTGTATTGTCATCGGTTCGTATCGTATTATATGTATGCAACATTTTAAATATTCAGACGACCGGGAGCCGGTGAATGTGAATTATAAAATTCCAATACATTCATTCATGAATACCTACACACACGTAATTACAATAAATCAGTCAATGAAATTAAAGTAGCTGCGTTTTTAAATAGTACCTTGTAAATTTTCTCTCGCCAAGCTGCAGTGAGTTTACTGCTGGGTTCCGGTTTTAAGGGAAAATACCCAGTAAGGCTTCAAGCTATGAGACATTCTGTGGGTACCAAGGTCTCGTTAAACTTCTTTGCTTGAAATTGTAGGCTGCACAAGCCACTTATCATTATAATGTAAATAAAACCTATATTCTGGGTAAATTCCTGTCGACTCTTCAAAGCAATTCGTCTGAAGAATTTTGAAATTTGAATGGGTCGGCTCGACCGGGGAAGGACCACGCTCTCACATAGTACCAGCGTAAAATAGTAGCTTAATTCTGCTGTGTTTCGTATGGTGAGTTTAATGAACCGTAGACCCTTTTTACTGGAAACGAGGCATTCCATCTTAGTCCTCACGAGTGACAACGCATCTGTATTTTGATTCGTAATCGAGGATATATGTATATGTCTAAGGGTCACAGCAAAAATTATCATCAGATGGACTGTGTGCTCGTTTGTCACCCTATCCTATGTAAAAAATTTCAAATAAACCTCTTTAGGCCAACAACGATATCAGCAGTAAAAATTTCTATAATCCCATTAAGTTCGATCTCCCGTAGATTCGGGAGTCGGTCGCAGCCTCCTGGACCTGTCGCGTGGGACCGCGGCAAGTGGATGCCGACACGTACGTCCATTGTTCACCGACCCTGCCCCCTCCCGCGGTTCCCCGCCCGCTTGTCCCGACACGTAGATACGCGGGGCCTAATCGAAAAAATCGAATGGCCCAATAGGACCAACACCAAAACTCCAATTGATGAATCATCAGTTGCTTTAGAGCCGGCCGCTCAATTTCTTTCTTTTCTCTTGTAAAGTTCTCATCATTTATTGCTGGTAGTGTAATAAATAACAAATTTTTACACGTCAAGTATTACACTAATGGAATTTTATTACGTTTTTAGATGGACGATCACGTAGTTCAGTGGTTAGAGCACCCGCCTGCTTGCGGGTATCAATTTTAGCCGATTACAGTGGTCATCATAATCATATGAAGTTATAAAGGTGCTCAGTGAAAGACAAAAGAGATATATATAGAAATATCCGGTGGTGCATTCCGCCAGCTGTGGAAAATAGGTTTTTTTTTAAATAAAAAAGGGAGATTGGCAAACGAACATGCGGCTCACCTGATGGTAAATGGCTGCCACCGCTCACGAACAATTTACCTGATATTGCAGGTTAGTAAGCATTATGTCAGTAAGCATCGTCGTGTGCATGTGAGGTTGACATAACTTAACTTAACATTAAGGACAATAGTTTACATTTTCCTTCTTTTTTATTTTTATTATACTTGACAATAAAATACCAATTCGATTGATCTGAATGAACCGTGTTTATTTTCATGTCTTTGCCTCGGCTTATCTACAAACTTATCGGACAAACGCTATCAAACATGGATGATTTAAGTAAGGAATAATAATATAAGTAAACGCAACTAATTTAATATAAAAATCCTAATATTGTACTGTTATTGCTACAGATAAACCAAGTAGTACCTATATTTAAACATTTTGTACAACCGACTTCAATATAAATAAAATGCGAACATCGTCAGTGTAGTCGAAGTCAATTAAATATGCATTATTAAGGATAACTCAAAAACTATTGGTCAGATCTTGATCAAATTTATATGGGACCACATGAGAAGCACCAGCTTTGAAATAAAGTATCATCAAAATTGGTTTACCTAGAAAGAAGTTCTACCTCAGAACTTCTTTCTACACACATAAAAAACATACAGTCGAATTGAATACCTCGTCCTTTTTTGATGTCGGTTAAGAGTAATCCTCGTAATCCTTCTGTATAGATTGCTTCATAGAGAGGCTATTTGCCATAGTTGCTACACCAGGCAGGCAGGTTAGCTATATCAGGGATTTGTTTGATATTTCGTATAAGTAGAGTTAGTAGTCTTAATGACGTTTTCTAAAGATCACCCACGAAATTAGAAATTATAGCAATAATTACAGCTACTCGGTATATTCAGTAATAGAATGGAATACAAAAGTAAAACACATTTATCATATAAAATAACATACATCAACACGAGAATCTTATCAATATTTTCAGTTAGAATCACTTGAAATTAATCTCTACGGAATATAGAGTATCAACTATAACATTACTAAGTACATTTAAAGTACTATTATGTAGTATTATTTTAGTTATTATTAAGGTTTTATACATGATATACCGAAATGATTTAGCAGATACATTATTTAATATAATTTATCTATTATTTTAAGAGGCCAATAGATCAAATCATATTGTAACGGAAAAAAGGCGGTACATTTATTTCCTTATAGTTGATAGAATGAATTACTTAAGTAAATAATCATTGAATACAAAGGTAAGTAATCATTTATAAACATATGTTTCGTACGAATCTTAAAGAAAGCGTTAAGCAGTCTCAAAACAAACAAGCGCGCAGGACAAAGTGCGTGTCATGAGCGCAACGGCCTTAGCCAGGGCGGGCGCGGGCGGGCGCGGGCAAGCGCCGCCGGGCCATGGGAAAATCAGGCTTCGGCGCCCCCGCCCCGCGCGCCCATTGGGCCGCCGGGACCCGCCCCGCGCCCCACCCGTGCCCATAAATACCACGTCGCCGCGCGCATCTCCTCATTCCTCGCTCACTGCTCACTTGCAGCGCACGCGTTACGCGATATCGTTCAAAACCAGTGTTCGTGTTCAGTGACCCCCGAGATGAAAGCCATAACGGCGATGTGCGCGACTGGAGCCTCAGTGCCGGCCATCGCCGGCGGGCGGGTGCAGAGGCACCGTGATGGCGAGAACGCCGAGATACAAATGTACCTGTCCAAGTTACAAGACTTGGTGCCCTTCATGCCGAAGAACAGACGGATCTCAAAGCTGGAGGTGATCCAGCACGTGATAGACTACATCTGCGATCTACAGTCAGCCTTGGAGAATCACCCTGCGGTGGGACAGTTTGAAGCGGAGGCTGCACTGGCGCCATGTTCTCCGCCTTCGCCGAAACCGCAACGTCGTCCTCTCGGAGTTCGCACAACGCCAAACACCATCCTGCGCACCCGACCCACACAACACCATTCCACACACACGGTAAGTTACTAAAAAAACTATATGTATAATTTGGCATCTAGTAAACTACTTTCTAACTCTATAGTATTTAAAATACGTAGTTTAATTAAAAAAGAAAAATAACTCCTTAATATGTAAAAAACCTTCTGATTTTTGCTTATCACAAATTTATGTTCCTAAAATTTCACAAAAAGTCTTGCAATTCTAAAAACAAATTTACATACGAATCTCAATTTATATTATATACATCTCTGGACTGACTTCTGGCACACCGCTCGAATAGTAGACACTATTGCATAAAAAGTAAATGAAATCGGCCGTGTCGATGTTTTTGCGGCGCGCACCTGCGCGTTTCGCAAGCGCGGGAAGGTAAGAGCGGAGATGCTGTGAGTTTCACAACACAAGTTCATTATATTGACAGCACGCCTTATAAAATAAATCTCAGAATAGAGAGAGAACTTTTATGAGTTTTATAATGCGTTGTTTTATATCATACATCAACGTCGACAACAATTGTTCATGACATTCTTTGTAAAGGTTAAATTTGCTGATTCTCGTTAGAGCGTCATGAAATCTGCGGAATCGGTAAACAAGCAGTCGCAATCAAAACCGCTATTCACTCACGCGTGACGGCTGCTTTGAATTTCAGCCTTGAAGCGCGGCCACCTGCGCCGGCGCCGCGTAAACGACCATGTACTGACACACAATCTGAATATTCAACGACATATTTATGTTGCCTCGTTTAACATTCCGATTCACACCTGCGTACTGTCGCTATTTTGTCATTTCAATTCAGTCTTAATGTTCACTGTCAAAGTTCTTTTCCGGCTAACTCGCAGCCGAAGCGAGATTGTTCGATAAATGTCCGCGACAAAGCAGGTGCATCTCGCAGGATTTATTCGTCCACACGCCCAAAGCGCAATGCCCGCCCGTTTATACTTGGTCTCGCCACGTCAATTTTAATCTCTGCCAGTTGTTGGGACCGCGGGAAACATTCAAAACAAAGTGATTTAGGAGGCACAAGACGCTTTGCGAAAATTACAACAGTATGAGTGTCACGGAATAAATGAACGCCACGCGTTTTCTCTGTGATTATCCTCATTTGAGATTTGACTAACGAGCAATTAAGCGAAAGAACCGTGTCTAAAAACTCTTCTAGCGTAGCTAAATTAATGTGCGTGCTAAATCATTCGTGACTATTGCAACTCTTTGCTGTTTATAGATTTCGCTTCGAGCTATTTTTAAAGTTATCTCTGCTGTACCCGAGGCATAGGCAAGTTGCGTTAAGTAGCAAATCACGTCCTTACGCGCTAACAGCTGCCGGTAATTGTCAATTACTTATCTGTGTCCTTGTCCGATGACTTAAATTGCTACTGTTGTTACCGTACCGAACCGAATTACTTTAATTATCATGACTTATTTATCTACTTATAAACAACAAGCAATGACTGCTACAATTATAGGCTAGCTCAAGCACAAACAATATCGCACTCTATTCTCGTTATTTATCAATATTACGCCTACACAATACAAGATCTAATATAATTTAGATTAACGTGGCCACATTCCAGAAGAGAGTTGAATACTGGAGTGCATAAGGAGTAAAAAGCGGCTCTCTTGAATTCTGCTTTAGATCTGTAATTATTGAACGAGTTAAAAAAGAAGTATAAAACCCAGGGCGAACGTGACGGCGCTCGTAACTTCGAAGTGCGCGTCGTGAAACTGCATTTCACGGTGGTATCTCTCAGGTCATCGAGCGCTGTGCCACATAGCTTGGTCACGATCACACGCTTCGGGTACTATTGGGACGATGCTTGCGGCCTTCTACCTATAACAATCATGAAGGCATTACGCCTATTACAGTCTTCCTTATTGTTCGTATCATCGAAGATCTTATGTTTACTTCAGTTGCCCCATTTGCCCTTTTACCGTCACGACTCTTAAATGTCAGGGCATACTCTCTCACGGATTCAACGAGTACGAGTACTTGACTTTTCGCTTTGACCATAATAAGCAAATAAGTATTATAATAAACACGGTTAAGCGTGTAATCCATATCCAAGCCCCTTTATATTCAACACAATAGACCGCACCCCACTCATAAGTATATCATTCGTAACCTAATGTATACTGATGTGTCATTTTTATTTTATTCTCGAGTGAAAGTAACGAATCTTCACTGACTCAATTTTATTACAAAATGTCGATATCACTTAGTCGCCCAATTAAGGCCCGCATGTTGCCTTTCAAAATCAATTAAGGAACTCCGAGATACGGTGCAGCTTAATTCGGTTATAAATATAAGTTTATGTGGCGGGTGGTTAAACATCCGACCGTCGATTCCAGCAGACTAGGAACGAAGCCAGATAAATGTATCGGCAAAGCCAGTCCGCGCCTACGCTCGCGACCCCGTCGGCGACACTAACGAACCGCCAGGTGTCCGCGCCCACGCAAACTCGCCCGCTCCTCTGAATATCTTTGTCCCCCCATACCACGCGCATAAATCGCGCACGTGAAAGTTTTACGACTACCTTACGCTTCTCCGAAGTAATAAACCTCACGGCGGTGAGTAGACAATACAGCTTCACCGCGAAATGTCTTTGCGGACCTTCGCACACGTGCAGCGATTTTGCTGATCGCCTGGATTCCATCGCCTTTCGATCGATCGGGGGCATTGTTCGGGTAACGGTCGCACACAGCTGCGTGAGCACACGTGGTAGTGCCGGTTGCGGATAGCTAAATAAATGCGACGCACCTATTCATTATCCGACCGACAATGCTCGTCTCATAAAGGGATTTCACGTGTTCGCTCTCGCGAAGTCCCGATCCGTTCGGGTTCGGGACATGTGCGCTCTCCCTTCGGCATGTATCCGTAAATAGGGTGTGGCCACGTGCGGCCGTTCAGCTGTGTCGCGGATGCGAGCGGACGGGAAACAGTAATCTAACACTTGCCGATACTCGGAAAGGTGCAGCGAAATTGACGTCGAAGTGCTACGTTAAATAAAGTCGGGTGTAACTCCGACGGGCTGTAGTGTTTAATAGAGCAATCACACCATACGTGATGTCTGCACTCAAATTAGGGTAGCGTACAATTGGCCCATTGTACGGCCGCTAATGAATTAAAACGGTGATGAAACAGAGCGCATATGCGCGGTGACAGATGGCCGGTCGCGGGCGGGATATTCATGTTGAACCCAATACTTGTCGCAATCACTAACAACCATACTATAGGGCATCTGTATGAGGGTCAGTTATATTGGACTGCTTTAACTACGCGACTATCAACATGAATCATAACCGAAACTACTAATCATTAGGTACATTTGAATAACCCTCAGTTTTCTTTGTTACAGACTCCTGAAAAACAAGATCAACCCGACAGGCCAATGTCGTGTTAAGTGAAGCTTTAGGTTAATAAGGACATTTTAATTTATGGTGAAACGTGATGGTATATACCTCGAGGCGCGAAGAGCCGCCAGAAGACAGGACGCTGCCCGACTGACACCAGCGGGAGCTCCCGTGACAGTTCCAGTGAACATCATCTCGCGATGATATCCTAATGCGATCTCGTTATGATCAATAAACTATTTTAATTTAATTAATTTGTGGCATTACATAAAGACTTGAGCATTGCAATGCAATAGGCCGGCGACGGCTGTTGTTAATAGCGTTTCTTTTTTGTATAAAGCTTTACTAGTTATTAGGATGAACGTAAACGAGTTTGTAAATATATAGAGTGGTTTGCGGAACATCTAAACTATTATTTTACTATATTCTGTATCAAAGTACTGTATAAAATTGAGAACACGTTTCGTACATGTTTCGTCTTTGTATATCTTTTTACTATTCAAATCACGTCTAGATTCTTAGTTTCTTAACGATGCTTCCATTTATATCAAAGATGTGAATCAATTTTAAGTTGATTTACCTATTTTAAGTTTAAAACTTCTCTAGTGTGATTATGCATAGCGATTTTGTTGCTATTAGAAATAATGGAGAATTTTGGCCGTGTTTCACGCGAGAATCCATTTTTTAATTTAAATCTTGCGTTAAACACGTGAAATGTGTAAATAATATATGTAAAATAAAAACATTTATAAAAAATTTAAAGGCAAATTATCGATTGGAAAACTATTTTGATTTTATTTTGAATTTAAGGTGAAAATGCTTTAATTATCTTATATAATTCTTATTATGGTGTATTATGATTTTAATAGACTGTTATAGTTTTAGTTATTGAGGGATGCGTTGCAAGTTTCAAGCAAAGTGTATTGTTGATTGAATACCGTGTATGTGGTATGATGTGAATTTGTATGCTCTAGATTCCGACTGCTCCTTCACACTATAGGCAGCTGAGTTACGACATAAGTCACAAACTGTATTACTAAGTAGATCAGAACTTGACAGTTTTGTTATCAATAATTTCATCTTAGTTTCGATTGTGAATCTTTGCACTGATTTTACAAATGAGCCTACTTCTTTAACCAAACTAAAAATAAAAAAATATAAAAAAAATATCTTTAATTTCATATGTGGTCGCTTAGCTTAACCTTTTCCTTTTATTTTAAAAGATTTAATATGTTTTACCTAATTTTTTTAACATAACATGACATTCAACCGTGTCAGAAGTCAGAACATTGTTTTAATATGGTAAATTTAGTATATTTATTTAACAGCACAATTATATGCCGTATTATATTATAGTTATAAGGAAATCCACTACGTACGTGTTGTAAGACGTGACAATGGGATATAAAACAGGATATGGGCAACAAAATCTTCCGGATAAAAACTCAAAACAATACAATTTAATTTTTAATAAAAAGTAAACGACCTACTTCAACAAACGAAAAATATAGGAAGAAGAAGTCCTACCCACTGATATATTTATTCATTTTTTTCGTTTATTACATCTCTAATCCCATCAAACATCCACCGCTGAACACAGACCTTCCCGACAGATTTCCTCGTATGAGCGATTTTTCCACATTTGCGACACATACTGGTTGGCAACGCAAACCCTTTTTTAAGAAAAAACTGAGTTGCTCAATTCCCATACACTGGCAAAAGAATTTATATCTATCGACATTTCCTATCTATCGTGAAAGCATCTAGGTGTATGAAAAATAAATTACAAATCCGATACAATTATTTGTAAGATAAAGCAATATTTGTCTGTGCGGGAATCGATCCCGTGGCTAGTTTTACCGCAGACAAACGCTTAGCTACTACTCTACTGAACCTCTGAATAACCAAAGTATTTTATTTTAAATAATTTATCCAATTTATTAGAATCCAGTTACATCGTGGACAGTGTTCTGATTATGGAAATTTAATAAATTATAAGTTATCTTTTGCTAATACAAATAACATCCATTTAAAGCAAAGGCTTATAAAAGTATGTGTAGAATTCCTTCTTAGCTTTGAGTATTCAAAAAATTAGTTTAATACTCAAAGATTCTAAATGATCAGATAAAAACAAAAACTTTCTACACGTAAACTGAGTAAGTACATACAACTCACTAATCGGAGTTGGAAAGAACACTATTTTTATTTAAAAAAAAACGGATGATAAATGAACGCACTGTCTATAGATGGTAAGTAGATGCTGTGGCCCATATACCACCATTAATCCTGGATTAAGAATCGAACTGTAGATACCTACGTTATTACCCTTGAAGGTCTCCGGTTCTCTCATCATACGAAACACAAAAGCATTATACTGCTACGTCACGACGGTATTCTGAGCGAGACTGGTCCTTCCCTGGTAGAGCCAACCCATTTTGTAATATAGTGCAGTCAAGCAGCGTAGGTCTTCCGCATAAAAAATAAAGATTACAATCTTTACAACTTGGCTGCTGACGTAAACACACTTCCTCCAATTACACCACCTTCTAACTGACTTTTGTAAAATGGTAGATAAATAAAACATTAAATATATTTTAATTATGAAATCTTCTTTATTTGGATGTTTGTACTTCAATCACGCTCGAATATCTGGACATATTACAATGAGATTTGGATAGATTCCATACCAAACGTAAGACTTCTAGACTAATAGAAGTCTAATACCTCCTCTATAAATATTATTACTATACTTTAATAATATATATATATATATATATATATATATATATTACTCTAATAACTAATAGAGGTATTAGCTACAGCTGTAATGAGAATTATAACTAATTAAGAGTATTTATGTAATCTACTATTTAAGCTTTATTTAAATCTACTGTCGAATTAATTCTTCAAATAAACAGTTGTTATCGCCAATAGAACCTCTGATGTTACGATTACATAAAAAATTGAGTCTGTTATTAAAATATTAAAGATATATGACATACAGCAAGTATTTTCTTAATATATTATATTATATAGTATTTTATTAAGTTTTGGCAACGCACCTGCGATTCCCCTGGTGTTGCGGTTAATCATGGGCGGCGGTAGTCACTTAACATCAGGTGAGCCGTACGCTCGTTTGCCCCCTCTTCTATAAAAAAAGCAGAAAATATCTGTGCTTTCTAGCGACTATTTGGACTTTTATGGTTGTAATTTTTCTTTCTGTTTCAATTAATAATGGACTCACTCTTGAACTCCATCCGGTCTGATGACAAAGATGAGGTCTACGATGGAGCGAGTTTGTCCAGGAGAATGCTGTTCACACGAACCTTGAAGAGGTTGAGGTTATATGAACTCGGTAAAACTGACGCCGGCTGGGCATTCCACGCCATGGCTGTGCGCATTATGAAAGATGACTTACAACGTTTGGTGCGAATATTCGGAATATCAACTAAGTGTGGATGAACCTGCAGTACATCTGGTACTCCAATAGGAGAATGGAGATGGCAGTATGAGCTTATGAAGCTCATGGTCACACTCTCAGAAGTACAATTTGTAGAAGACCGCCAAATAAGCAACTTGGTGGCGGTGAGCTAAGCTGAGAAGCTTAGTTTCCACCAGCCTTTTGTCTCTGTGTTGCACTGAATCGAGTGCAGCAAGTTGATATTTTGCTGAGCCATCCCAAAGGTGGCAACAATTCTCCATATACGTTCGAACTTGAGCTTTATATAAAGTTAGAAGCTGCCCAGGCGTGTAGTATCGCTTCACCTTGTTTAAAATACCCAGTTTTTGGTCGCAGTTTGTGTTTTCGACTCAATGTAAGCGCCAAAGTTGGGGTAAGCACTCAACTGTATCCCGAGAAGTTCGAGGTGATCAGATGTAACTCGGAAAGTAGGAGTCAGATCAAACGGATTCCGTTTTGTGGAGAACAGACAGGCCTGCGCGTTTGTGGCTATGAAAGTTACCAGATTGTCGTCACCCCATTAGAAGACAAGACTTAAGGTCGCATTTATCTGCTCCACCATGGCCTCTCCAAGTGAAAGTATTACTGTCCCTCCATCTTTTGCACTGGACATGATTCTCTCTGTGCCTGTGCTGTCATCTGCATACCCAACAATACCTGGTAGAAGTAGGCCATGGACTTGCAGCAGGAAAAGAGTCGCAGTGAGAACAGACCCCTGGGGAACTCCGGCATTAATATGCATTAGATCAGAAGAGCAGCCATCAATGACTACCCTGATTGACCGTTCACTCAGGAAGTCAGATATCTAGTTACAAAATTCGGCGGTGATTCCCTAAGCAGGAAGCTTACTCAGCAGACTTGCGTGCCAAACCCTGTCAAGATCCGTCGAGATATCGAGTAAAACTGCTAGAGCTTCACCGTTCTTCTCGATGGCCTCGCCTCAAAAGTGAAGATGATGGCGATTGGTCGATAATTACAAGGATGATCACGACTACCCTTCTTGGGTACAGGTTGCACATTCATAGCTTCCAAGATTTTGGCACCGTTCGAGTTTTAAGAGAGAGGCGGTACAGGCGCGTCAGATCATAAAAGAACTCAGGCGCATAATGTTTTACTAAAGGAATACCATTAGGTCTACTGTCCTTGTTTACGTTTAGGTTTTCCAAAGTTCTACGTACCTCTTTCGTGTGGATTGTGACCTTCGGCATCGAAGAATCACAGCGAATGTGTTGGCGGAGAATTGCTCGCAAACAAAAATGTAAACAAATTTGTTTTCTCAGTCGCGGAGTAAGCCAAAGACGAAAATTGCTTACTACCTCGACAAAAAAGATAGAGCTGGCGTCGGCAGATAGGCTGTTAGGTCCAGGGAGTGAATCAATTTAACACAGCGTATGTGGGCTTCAGTAAAAACTCCGTTGATGGATTATAAAGGAAAAGGTGTTTTCATAACAGAAGAATACTACGTTGGAATATTTGAAAGGTTGAAGGGCGTTGTGAGTTGTAGAACCCAAATAACCCCTAAAGAGTAATATATAATTACAAAAGCGAAAAAAAAGTCTACGTGGGAAAAAATGCGATAGACAATGAGGTCATCAAATTGAGTTCTGTCCATTATGAGAATATTTTTTTTAAATCAACCAGAAATTCAAGGGCAATATTTTGAGAAGAAAAAAATATGAAGAGTATAATTTTTTATACTCAAAATATTTTAAATCGCGAGTTAGAATCCAGGACTCTTTGCAGGCGTCAGCACGACCACAGTCCGCATCATACTAGGGCCGAGCCTTGTGACCGAGCGGAATGTTGAAGAAGGGAATAACATATTCCATTCCCTGTCGTATTATTGTCGTATTCTATTATATCAGCTCGTAAGGGTTCCAGTATTGGCTTCCACAGTCTATACTTGGCCTCTCCTGTGGGAAAGAAAGATTTGGCGTAATCAAGCAGGCGTATTGGCGACGTCAGTACAAGACATTTCAGTCTTAACGCCGCTTACAGTCGCCGGTTTGAGAGTTTATATATTTATAACTTATAATGCCATCTACCGGAGACCACAATATCTTCCGACGATTTTCGGTTACCTGTTACGACACCGATGGGATAAGATGACTCAATTATCTGATGTGTTCGGTCATCGAGTGGTCTATTTTCTGTGATGCAGTGTAACAGCAAGTTAACAACCCAGTTCTTATGCAGCTTCTTTGGACTCAGTCATATAAAAAGTTGCCTACGCGAATTTGTGAAATAAAAATTGATCTTTCGGAATTCCATACCCAGTTCCTTTACAACCATATAAATGTGAGCGGAAAATGCGAAATAAAACTTGAAGAAAATTAATGATCGAGGATTGTAAATAAGCTAAAAAAAGGCGTGGTAAAATCGTAAAACTAATTTTATTTAATATTAACATAAATTAAAGAAATCATTAAATAAATCTAATAATTGTCAATGATATAGTAGAAGATATTATTCCCATATTAAGATTATATTCCCTTCTCTTTCAGACGACTACTTGAGACTTGATAAACTTCCTTGAAGTTGTCAAGTCTATCATCGCATTTAACAATTAACATATCACAGATGTATAATTCCGCCAACAGCCGAGCAAAGCCTTTTCTTATTTCTGAAAGAGCGCGAATGCACCAACGCGTGTCGACAGACTCAATTTTATACTTTATTTCTAATATTGTCACACACTTAAAACTACGATTAATAATTCAATACATATATCCATATTCCATACATACATTATAGCCCTGTTGCTTCATATTGGGATTTTGCCATAGTTACCAAGTTTATGTGCAACTATGACATGTCAACATGTGTGTTTAATTTAAAATAGAACATTCAACACATAATGATTTCTTACATTTAAGCGAAATTTCTTACATTGAATGTTACCAATTTAGGGATTTAGACGCGTTTAATTCAATTTTTTAATTCCCGGCGTTTCAGGCACTTTATAAAACTCATAGTCAAGGAGGGGATTGTTTAGTACTATATAATATTATAATACATGGCTAGATTACAATACATAGATAATACATTTATAATTAAACAATTTTGTACTATTCACATATGTCTCGTCAGGAATCTACAAAATTGGGGGCCTTCATGAACGGATGCGGTGATCACGCGATTGCATCACGGCCAATTATCGCGACTACAATATTTGGTCAGCTGCGAGCTTACATTACTCTCATACATACATATCCTTGTATAGAACTAAATAAACCTACAGTCTATAAACATAAAGTTTGAAATAGCTTGCAACTACTGTATTTTCATATCAAAACATTTTATGTTTTTCGTCATTGGCATAGAGTTCAAAATATAATGAGCGATGCATTTGCTACATAACAAGTTTGCTCGCCAAACATTAACTTAACGTTGTTGAAACGTTCAACAATACGGCTAATTATCAAGGTAACTAGTAAAAATAAAGAAGATAGGAAAATTAGGATGTGAAAAACTAAAAAGTCACGCGACCCTGCCAGGATTCGAACCTGGAATCTTCTGATCCGTAGTCAGACGCGTTATCCGTTGCGCCACAGGGCCTATAATTAGTGCTTAGAAAATGTGTTAAACTATATATGCATAAGTATATATGTTTCAAATAAAAAGATATTTTAAGAAATAATCATTCAGTTAAAATGTCTAACTTTTGTTAGCTAGGGCGCATCGAATCTATCTCGAAATTCGACCCTGATTTTCTCGTAATCGTCCACATGTTAGACACGAACCTCTCCAATAAAGTTAAGTTACAGCCTATATACGTCCCACTGCTGGTCACAGGCCTTCATTCGCCAGAAATCGTTAATAAAAATAACCTTTTAAAAAGTTGTTTTTATAAAGTCATAACGTTGAGTAGGTAATAAGTAGACAGTAGATTCTGGCACCATATAAGAGTGCCGGCACGGTTGTCTTCCTGTCTGAAGACTCTTTAGTACAATTACAGTATAATTAACTCTCCACTATAATCACAGGATTTAATACAACAAAAACATCTTACACATGACAATGTATCTCTAGCCTTTTTGTTTGAAGTTCACTGCATATACCCACTTATTATCGAGTGGATTGTAAACACGTTTGTCTCTAATTTTATAAAATATGTTTAAATATACATTTATTTACATAAAATATGAAAATAGATACTATTTATAAGAATAATAAGAACATTAAACCAAAAAGTGAAATTATTATACAGCCCTGCTCCCTGGGGTATAGTGTCAAGAACGTTAGAACATGAACGCTCTAAAGCTCTAAAGCCTGAGCGGAAAAATAATAAACTAAATATAAAATCGTAGCTACCTATCCAAATCGTTGGCGAGCCGTTTCCGAGAAACACAACGAGCACACCAATTTTTAAAAACAATTATTTTAAATACTTTACTAATTATTTAAATAGTTAGTATATGTAATGTTACAGTAAAATTGCTTAAGTATTTTTGGTGACAAATTTGTAATTTTGTACGCAATTCATGTTATAGCAACATGCATAAGGATAGCATCGCTACCAGTACAAGAATCTTATACGTGGTAGAAGAGCCAAGCTGCAGTTATATTAGTAGTATAGTTGTGGCACGAATGGGTCGGCTCAACTGGAGAAGGACCACGCTATCACAGAATACCAGCATAAAATAATAGCTTAATGCTGCTGTGTTTCGTATGATGAGTATAGAGAACCGGAGACCCTTTTTACTGGAAACGAGGCATTCCATCTTAGTCCTCACGGGTGACAACGCATCTGAATTTTGATTTGTAATCGAGGACAGATGTAGTTGTCTATGGGCCGCAGCAACCACTTACCATCAGGTGGACTGTGTGCTCGCTTGTCACCCTATCCTATAAAAAAAAAGTCTCTGTATGTTTTGGGACTAGTTGTGGTGTGATTTCCCTCTTGTCTCTGACACAGCGACCTAGCTTGACTTGACTTCTTATGGCATAAGCATTACATCGAGCACAAGCAAATCGGCACGAATGTCTTTGTCGATGTTTTTGTAAATCTATCCCTAGTTTGGGATGAATGTCTTATGTTTGTGCTTTTTATAGCACAATAACTGTTGCGTAGTTGACAGCTTTAAATTATAGAATTTATCGAAGTAGATCTACCAGGAGAGCATACCTATGTTGATAATAGCTTTGTTGTGTGGACGTAATAGAATTCATCACCTATTTCGTTTCGTAGGTTTCAAAAGATCTTATGACAATCGATAGATGGCAGTAATCTTGTGGGAGATTAGTCATGCACTCGTTAGGGGGATATTTGCAAGAGTCGCCAAAACTTAGCAAGCCTGTTAGCGACTGCAGTTTTTTTATTATTCTTTTATTTTCACAATAAGATGCTACTGCCCATTCCCTTGCTCCTTTTTGTTCATTGCCTTTTACGAAACCCACGGCATGATAGTATAGGTCAGTGGATTCACTTCGCTGCCAGCACATCGGTATTTAAGAAGCAAATTATATAAATATTTTGTAAATTTCATTATTAATAGTGTCCGACTGAAGGTCGATTTTTGGCCGAAGGCGAAGCCGAATCCGGCTATTTGGCTACCGACACAACGGCTTTTTACGTGGTAGAGATATATTGTGGTTGCAGCACGAATGGATCTGCTCGACCGGGGTAGAACTACGCTCTCATATAATACCAGCGTAAAATAACAGCGTAGTACTGCTGTGTTTCGTATGGTGAGCGTAGCGAACCGGACACCCTTTTTACTGGAAATGAGGCATTCCATCTCAGTCCCCAGGGCTGGCAACGCATCTGCATTTTGATTTTTAATTGAAGATAAATGTAGTATACTACATCAATAAAAATCTACTTTTAATAGATGTAGCTCATAAACATCACTACATTCAAAATTTTTGTTTCTATTTTTTGTAAATATCAGTGCCATAGGCTTCTACACCACAAAGAAGCTGGCTTGGAAGTATAACCGCTCAGATAAATGAATAAGTGCACTAAATTGCTCACTAATTGCTCAATTCAAATCCGCATTTGCTCACACTATTAATGAATTATTTTATTAGTTATTAATAATTAAAAATACAAAATATTTTTTCCCTATTATACTTAAAACCAATGAACTTTTCTAAAAACGAATAAATACCATTAATTGCTCAAGAAATGCTTAATTCAAAACCATATTTGATCACACTATTAATTCATTATTTAATTAAAAATTAATAATTAAAAGTACAAATTTTTTTTTCCATAACCGATCAGAATATTGAATAGGTGCACAAAATTGCTCACTAATTGCTCATTTCAAATCTGCAATTGCTCACAATATTTATCAATTATTTTATTAGTTATTAATAATTAAAAATACAAAATTTGTTGTTGCCTTTAAACCAAAGAATTTTTTTTAAAAATGAATGAATGAAATGAATTTTGTGACCAATTAAGTGTACCTAACACTTAATTGGCCACAAAATGCCTGCATGCATTGTTTCTCATTGCCGCCCAGATTAATGAATAAGTGCTCGAAATTGCTCACTAATTGCTCATTTCTAATCCGCAATCGCTGGCACTATCAATGAATGTTAAGCATTTTCTGAGTAATTAGGTATACTTATTCATTTTTAAAAAAAGTTCTTTGGTTTTAAGGCAATAACAATTTTGTATTTTTAATTATTAATACCTATTAAAATAAATGATAAATTGTGTGAGCAATTGCAGATTTGAAATGAGCAATTAGTGAGCAATTTTGTGCACCTATTCAATATTTTGTTCGGTTAAGGAATAAAATTTTTTATACATTTAATTATTAATTACTAATTAATTAATTAGTAAATAGTTTGAGCAATTGCGAATTACGGTTAGGCATTTTGTGAGCAATTAGGAGTATATATTCATTTTTAAAAAAAGTTCTTTGGTTTTGAGGCAATAAGAGTTTTGTATTTTTAATTATTAATAACTAATAAAATAATTGATAAATATTGTGAGCAATTGCAGATCTGAAATGAGCAATTAGTGAGCAATTTTGTGCACTTATTCAATATTCTGATCGGTTATGGAAAAAAAATTTGTAGTTTTAATTATTAATTTTTAATTAAATAATGAATTAATAGTCTGATCAAATATGGTTTTGAATTAAGCATTTCTTGAGCAATTAATGGTATTTATTCGTTTTTAGAAAAGTTTATTGGTTTTAAGTATAATAGAGAAAAAATATTTTGTATTTTTAATTATTAATAACTAATAAAATAACTCATTAGTAGTGTGAGCAAATGCGGATTTGAATTGAGCAATTAGTGAGCAATTTAGTGCATTTATTCATTTATCTGAGCGGTTATTCTTCCAAGCCAGCTTCTTTGTGGTGGCTTCTACTCCGTTCACATGTTACACCCTATTTTTTCCAGACGGTAAAAAAGGGCATCCACTATATGAACTATATTAAATTGATTTGTTTCATATTTATATTTGTCATATTTATATACTTTACTATATAAAATTGAAATTCCTGTCTGTATTATTTAAATAACTGGGTTCTATTCAGCTCAGGGGTTATTAGCACGCTATTAAGTCATGAATAACCATTTTTATTTACGTCTGTCTGTCTGTCCGAGCTAATTTTCGGAGTTTCTGCACAAATTGTAGTGGAACTTTGCAAACTGATGCCAAGCAGGATCTAGGCTATATTATATACAAACGACTTGAATATTTTTTTGAAAATAAAGAATTCGTCAAATAAAACGTCGCTGATTACCTTAAATCTAAATAACGACACATTAATAGATACTATTCAAGCAAAGCCAAGGCGGGTCTATAGTTATTGCGTCTGCAAGAAATGTGTATCACATTTACAAAAAATTCTTTCGCGGAATTCTTTAGAATAAACAAGAGCAAGTCGAGCGTCTTGTCCCCGATACCGTTACAGCCTTTTTTATAGAATAAGGGTGACAAACGAGCACACAGTCTACCTGATGGTAAGTGGATGCTATGACCCATAGATATCCTCGATTAAGAATCAAATAAAGAAATACAAATGCATTGTCACCCCTGAGGACTGAGAATGAATGCCTCGTTTCCAGTAAAAACGGTCTCCGGTTCTCTACACTCACCATACGAAACACAGCAGCATCGAGCTGCTATTTTACGCTGGTAATATGTGAGATTAAAGTCCACTGCTGAACATAGGCCTCCTCCATAGATTGCACCATAGGAGGATATTTGCCATAGTTGCCACGCTTGGCAAGTGGGTTGGCAACCGCAAAACATCTGATCAACCGCAAAACGTCTGTTCTCAAGTTGAGTAATATGATTTCTTCAAAATATTTGATCCAATTTTTTGCGTGAATACTTTGATATTTTTCTGTAAACATGATGGTATGTGATTTGTACTGGAATTTTGAGTAGTTACGTGAAGCGTAGCGCAAACTTCGTTATCACTTATGATAACGCTGGCGCGATTGTACAGGTGTGCCCGTACTGACGACCTTCAGCCGGTGCATGTGTCTTTTTGCTTCGATGTTCGACGAGCTGTAGGTACCTGTTGTACTCGATTCATTGCAAATGTTTCTACAGCAAAGGTGTTATATATCTGCTTGTCGTAGTTTAGGTACTAATTTGTTAGATCAATATGGTGATAAAATAAGAATGTTTTGACACATGTTGTTTTTTTTTGTTAGTAATGACTCACATTACCACTTTAATTTGAATTTTATTTATACCCGTGTTTACTTGCCAATGTAGTTTTAAATATAATGCGAAAACATCTGAATGCTAGATATAAATAAAATTTGAAAGTTAACTAGGTACTTATGTGTATAACAGGAATCCAAGAATCAATTTTAATTGAATTTGACTTTCCTTAGCAAATCGGTTCTAACTCTAATCTCAGAGATTATCCATCGCAAAATTATTAGATTAACCATGTAGGCGGTGTAAGAATATCCACTACGCCATATCGCCCCGAGGGTGTCGTAGGATTCGACAGAGGAAAATGAAACGGGAGATGGGCACCAGCATCTTCTTGATAACAACTAAAAAAACTAAATGATTGATTAAAGGGCGCTACTTAAAGATTTTTTAAGAAAAATCTTCTCGCTTTTTTCTGTCTTTTTTCATCATCAGTTGTCGGTTCTTAGAGGTCGGCTCATAACCACTTCACCATATAATTCTCACTTCTTGCAACTCGAATGCTACCACACAGAGAAACTACAAGCGTTATGCTCCTTATTGCTCACTGAGTGATTTTGAGTGTAAAGTACCACATCACAGATCCATAACATGTTGTATACTCCTGATTTCAAGTTTTGCAGACGAGAAGTTTCATATTTTTTTTACAGATTTACCTTCTCTAGTTTAAAAAGGAGCATGCGACTCAACTGGTGGTAAGTGTTTACCGCCGCCCATAAACCAGGGAAATGCCACCCTTTTAAAAAGGATCTAGTCCTTTTAAGGATCTTTTTGTAATCTCTCGAAAGCTGACCAAAGGTTAGACTAGTTGCATTATTGAAATTCATTTCTACCATCATTTTTAAATCCATTTGCTTGAAATTGAAATAAAATCCTTGAGAGTAACATTAATAAAATTAGCGATAACACAAAAGGATGCTCTCGTATTTTATTTATTTATAATGTGATTTCACTGCAAACGATAATAGCGCAGGTGGTGTACACAGGTGTGAGTTATCAGCGATACTTCGCGCCTCTGAAACCCGTTAAGAATCGTGTTACGCGCATTAGTCGTACAGTACGCTCGTACTGAACCTTGCACGTCTAATCGGTCACATCATCAAACTGCGCACGATAGAGACCATTTGTGAAAAATAAAAAATTACATGTTCTTACGTCAAGTTAAACTATTGTTTATATTTTTATTTTAACATTTCCTTACAAACATCTCGGGTTTACCAAACTCCAAGCTTTTTGCTGTACCATACATATGTGTATATTCATTTTTGGTGAAAAAGGTTCCACCAAACTACTTCGGCGTGAGCTAACAATTTCAAAACGATGTTTTCATTCAAGGCAGAGCACATAAAATCAAAGATTCAGGTCTAACGTTCTAAGGTCTCTGTGTATGTGTATAACTGTTTTTTTTATAGGATAAGGTGACAAACGAGCACACAGTCCACCTGATGGTAAGTGGTTGCTGTGGCCCATAACCATCTACATCGTTGTCACCAACATCTACATCGTCGTGTTAAGATGGAATGCCCGGTTTCCAGTAAAATGGGTCGCCGGTTCTCTACACTCAGCATACGAAACACAGCAGCATTAAGCTGCTATTTTACGCTGGCATTCTGTGAGAGTGAGGTCCTTCTCCGATCGAGCCGACCCATTCGTGCTACAACTATACTACTAATATACTAGCAGCATGGCTCTGCCACGTATAAGCTGTGTCGACGGCTCCATAGCGCAGTGGCTTAGCAATGAGTGTCTCGCTGGGGGCCACGGGGTTGAATCCCGCACGGAACAAGTATTTGTATGGTCTACAAATAATTGTACCGGGTTTGGATGTTTGTCCTTGTGCAATTTATGTTTTTAAACTGCCTCTACGATACAGGAGAAAATCCTAGTGCAAAAAAACGTTTTTAAAAAAAAATTGTCAGACGTTAACCATCATCATAAAACTGAGATTAATAAGTAATTGGAAACCTCGTATCTGGCATGCAGAATGGCCGTTATCTTCGCGTTTGACTTTTCTTTATTTCTTGTTAACCTATTTCCTAACATTTTTCTTTCTACAAAACGCAAAATAGGAATTAGTTTGTCCTTTGTACATAAAATCACCTCATATAGTAGTAATCTAATGTGTGTGTGTGTGTGTGTGTGTGTGTGTGTGTGTGTGTGTGTGTGTGTGTGTGTGTGTGTGTGTGTGTGTGTGTGTGTGTGTGTCTGTGTATGTGTGTGTATTTCTCTCTCTCTCTCTGTGTGTGTGTGTGTGTGTGTGTGTGTGTGTGTGCGTGCGTGCGTGCGTGCGTGCGTGCGTGCGTGCGTGCGTGCGTGCGTGCGTGCGTGCGTGCGTGCGTGCGTGCGTGCGTGCGTGCGTGCGTGCGTGCGTGCGTGCGTGCGTGCGTGCGTGCCTGCGTGCGTGTGTGTGTGTGTGTGTGTGTGTGTGTGTGTGTGTGTGTGTGTAAATTTGTGAGTTTATAAAGTTAAATAAACAATCGTATAAATAATAGTAAAAGTATCATTGACGCGAAAATTAAAGATTTTCCTTTGTCGCTAATCTAACGTAATCGAAGGAGGAATTAGGTACTAAGATATGTAAGCAGACAGGTGGGCATGGCAGGTGTTTGCACTTGCGAGGTGTGAGCGCACCGACACTGATAAGATTATAGATAACGGCTACCTCAACCATAGTTCTCAACGCACTAAACAACACTGAAATTTACTTCGTCTCATGTAAAATTAGCAAAAAACTTTACAAAACTCTTATATTACCTTAACATTATTCGACACGCATTGTATTTTAATGTGTACAAATTACTCTTCAAGTCTTTACAGTTTTGATATTACTTTTTAAACGTAGAATTTAATTCGGTTACGCAAACAAGACTCCGGGAGTGGAGGCACAGGTCGAAGTCAGTTGTTAATCGGCCGATCGCCTTCAAGTAAGTCACGTACTTTAATTTCGCGCAAAAATCGATGAAATATTTGTAGGACCAAACAAATCGCCTCTTCACTAGTCTTGCATGCGCAATAATTCTCTTCCCGAGTTCATTGCTGAGCATAGGCATCCCCCAAGGAATGCCACAAAGCACGGTCCTGAGCCACCTGCATCCTTTGACTTCCTCCATCCCTTACTAGATTGCCACTCCATCAAGTGGAGGATCACCCGACACTCCGGTAGGAGGCTGCAGCTTGAAAACCTTTCCTCCTCATTGATTGTCAGTTCTTCGAACTATAAGGCCGGTTCTTTTCCATTTCAACTTACAGATTCGTTGGGCTATGTCATTTATTTTGGTTGTACTGTCGATATCTATCACGGTGGTTTTCTTTATATAGGTAAATATAAAAGCCTTATTAAGGTGCACCATCATAAGTACGCCACATACTTTTAATTTCACGCCAAAATCGATAAAATTTTCACTAGTCTTGTTTTTATCCCACTCTTTTAATTCTAGTATGCTTATGGTACATGCAGTTTTTTCTGGACTTGTCTTTTGACGATTGATTTTAAGAAGAAGAGCACAAATATATATTAATTCTATGAAATCCATAACATACTGATCCAAAAGCCCGGTAAGTGGCATACTTGGTACCTGTAAGCGAAGTCAGGGCGGCTCTCCTTTTAATGGAGTGATGAATTAGTAAGAGATGCAGAAAGCAGATGGATGCATGTGGCGGTATCACCATCGCTTTATGCTAGATGTAAAATACCTAGACCGGTGACGGCTAGCAGTACCAAGGTGCCAGATGGCCAGAAAGCGTGGCAATTATGATAAATATGCTCTTCAGTAAAAGAGACTCATGTCCAAAGATGTAGTGTTACGGTTATTAAATAAGAAAACGAAAAGCACAATTATAACAGTGCCTACAAAGTGTCTTCATTTTTCATATTACCTGGTAAACACTGAATATTACGAAACGTTGTGTAATGTTGTTTGTTGAAAGAATTGCAACAAGAAACCGCGAATTGTTGCAACAAAAGCCAACTAGGCAACACGATTATTATGCTAACCATAACAATGCACCGTTGCGTTGTGCGCCGCGAAACTTCCGAGACCTAAGCTGAATAGTGCCAACTCAATCTTCATTCTTCAGTCCGTTTTAATGCTTCGACTTTCACTATAACTTATTATTTGCTAAATGAATTATTGTACTGTTAATCACCCAAAACTCGGACATATAGAAATAATGTCACCTAGCGGTTTTGGACTCAATGAAAAGGCGTTCTAAGAATCTTATTGGAGACATCAATTACATTAGAACCAATCTTACCAGCCTCGAGCACAGGCGCTAAGTAGCCAGCCTGTGGGTTTATTACAGGATACGCTACGGAGAGTGTGCGCAGGAGTTGCATGAATTAATTCCACCCTCTCTATTCCATCGTTGAACCATCAGACGTTCGGCTTGCTTCGACATTCAAAATGCGTAAAGCAAAGGAGTCGTATAATTTGCAGGCATTTTTCTTTCCATTCGATTATAACGTGTGTGTCTTTAAAGCAGAGTGAATAGGCTTTTGTGAAGTCAATGTGCTTTACCATTTTCGGCTGAATCACCACTTACCATTGGGTGCAGTAGGCAACCACTGGCTCTTTAAATAAATGGATATAGTAAAAAGCGCGTATTTCAGACGACCAATTGTAAAACTAATCATTGTTCGAGATATCATTCTTAATACGAAATTCAAAAAAAGTTTTAATTAATTAAGTAAGAAACAAAATTTTAATTTACAAGACTTTACAAATAACCAGTAAAATGAAGGGATATATTTAATGTCGCTGAGACAAATCATTTTATTACAAATATCAAATATTTCTCTACAACAGTGCAGTTCGTAATATTATACAATTTTGCAGTGATATTAGGAGAACTTAGTGTAAGCTGCAAATGCCTTACATATTGAACGTGGTCAAAACCGTTTTATCTGGCACTTAGCATTTTCTATCAGCAAAGCAAAAAACTACGGTTCTCCAATAGTAAATTGCATCTTTTATACCTTAGAGTCATAAAAAGCTTAATGATTCATTTTTGAGCATAAACTTTTTAATTCCATATTTAATTGCCCCATTTTAATGGAACTTTTTAATTTCGTGTATTTCGAGATTACCCCGCAGCACTTAGCTTACCATCAAAGAGAACTTAATTAATGTATGTAGCAATTAAGTCGACATTCGACAGACTCATCCAGAACATCCTGTGAGTCTATCCGTAAAGGTTTAAATAGACTAAAGTGATATTTTTACATCGCTTGCGTTTATGAAGCACTTTTTTATTTTAATGTTAGTTGAGGATCAATTATTGTTTCCAGTTTATGTATTTTATTAGGTTTTGTGCATGTGCAGTTTATCTTGAAGGGCCTTATCAAACACACCGGCGATTTGCGAGCGAGGACATAGCGAGGCAAGTACGTAGCAAGCTCGCTGCGTGTTCGCAACGAGCGCGCGCCGAACAGACCACGGACGCGCAGAGAGCTCTCGGCTTACGATCCCCGTTTTGGAGACTCAGTAACAGAATAGTATTTTGACGAGGAAACACTGCTGTTACAAAATGGCGTCGACGGTGCTATTCGCGCAGTGTCTTCGCGCGCTTGCTGCAAACTCGCGGCGAGATCGCTGCGCACTCGCCTTGCTTTGGATTCGCTTGCAAATCGCCAGTGTGATAAGCCCCTAAGTAATTTTAGCACTTTTGTTGTATAATATGATATATTATTGTTAGCAATAATTGGTAAGCCCAATAAAAAGAAGTACGTTATAGTATATGGAATTTATATTCCACAGCGATACTACAGATAAAAATAAATAGCTTGATAATAATTTTAATAGTTTTATTGATGTTATCAGTCAGGTGTTTGCACGAAAAATGTACCTATTGCCCTGCATTGCTGCGTGTAATGTAAATATGAGTGATTTGTTCAATATAAATTTATTTTTTCCGGTATTTGATAAATGTTAAACTCATCGATAAAGCGTGCAATATGTTATAATTTTATTTTGATATAATTTATCAAAATAATCTTGTAAAATGCTCAAATATTTTAAAAACGTTTTGTACTTAAATTGATAAAACTGAAAATCTAACGACATAGTTAACTCAATTATGTTTTAATAATAAATGTATAAACGGAATTTATCGACTAATTTAGCGATACATTAAACATCTTAACCAATGTAAGTACCAGCGTAAGTACACTACAATCAGCAGGGTATAGGGATATTTTTAATAACATTGACCAACTGAAAAAGTATTGGCCACTTTAAAATATTTTTAAAATCAAATTGTTCGTTATTTATTTGAGATTGATTCCAAATTTAAATAAAAGAAAAAATAAAATGTGTTGGCGGTAAAAATTGGTTTGAACTAGAAGGAGCGAATTTTGCACTAAGAGTAATTGTTGTTTTCTTTTGTTTAGAGCCGCTATTTAACCATCTTTTTGATTCAACTTGGGCTGATTGTGATGATTTGGTACTTTATTGCAATGCAACGTCAACATTTAACTAGAAAAGAGATGTTAAGAACAGTGAAAATGCCGTCGACTGGAAATCATTCCAACGTGACGTCGCTACGGCAATAGGAACTAGGCAAAATGTGATTTCAAGGTTATGGTCACGCTATCGTGCCACGGGGGAGGTGGCGAAGAGACGTCCAGGACCAAGCCTTACTACACCCAGACAGACAAGATCGTTTTTTGCAAATTGCTGCGAGAAGGCAATTAAATGTTACGGCGATGCAGTCGGTCCAAAGAATACATTCTGAACACCAGCTGCTTGTGAGTGGCCAAACTGTGAAGAGGAGACTGCACAAAGTCAACCTTCATGCTCGTAGATCACTTCAGGTTCCAGGTCAAAGACGAGAAAGTCGTAGACTGCAATGGGCTAGAGGACATGTGAACTGGGAACCTCATCAATGGTCGTTCGTGCTTTTCACCGATGAATCCCAATTTAGTTTTCATCTTGATTCGAGGAGAGTACGTGTTTGGAGAATTCCTGGTCATACAAGCCGAGTTTAACACCCTCCTCAACAACTTCTTCCTTATCAAGGTGGTACAATTATTGTCTGGGGAGGAATTCGTTTTGATGGAAGAACGTACCTCGATGAGATAGAGGGCCTACTGAAAAATACCGTAATGAGGTGCAAGAACCAAATAGTCTTACCACATCGAACTCAAATGGGTCTAAATTTCCTGCTTATGCACAACAAAGCCCGTTCACATACGGCCAGGTTTGTAACAGTCCGGTTGCACGAACATGATGTCACGGCCCTGGAACGGCCAGTACAATCCCCAGATTTAAATCCCATTGAGCATACTAGGGATATGCTCCAAAGAGAGCTCTGAGGGATTTTCCTGAAATTCTGGTTGCAGAAGAACAACTTTTAATGTATCTCATTAGGACCTTTGGCAATATTCCTCAACAGGATATTAACAACCTCACTCTTAGTATGCCCAGCCGATGCGATGCGTTGTGAATGTCATAGATGCTTTAACTGGTTAAAGTTACAGCCTATATACGTCCCACTGCTGGGCACAAGCCTCCCCTCATTTCTGAGAGGGTTTTAGGGCAAGGAAGGGTCCGCCGCGCTGCCCCAATGCGTGTTGGCGAACTTCACATGTCTTCGAAATATTTTTTTCTTATTTCTCAGACATGCAGGTTTCCTCACGATGTTTTCCTTCACCGCCGAGCACGTGGTAAATCAGCACTTAAAATTGCAACTAACAATTTCATTGGTGTCGGCGGGGATCGAACCCGGTTTGGTCGCGTACTGTGAAATTTACAGCGAGTGCTAACCATCTGAGCTACCACGGCTCTTTTAACTGATTATTAACTCTTAATTAAAGGCCACTCTTCAAAGGTTTTACTTAACTTTATTTTTCAATTTAAAAGTTAAACTTTCTTGATGTGCAATTTTCCACTTGCATTTTATTTCTCTGCATAAAATCCTGAAATCTCATATAAAGCCAATGTTTATATAAAAATGGTAGATAATTAAATAAAGTTTTCTTGGATACATATAACTGTCTTAAGAAAATATTGACACGCTGTTAGGAGTTCATGGGTTGTTAAAATATCCCTATACCGTACTGATGTGTTATATGGATGTAAAAGAAGCAAGAGTACGTCAGGATCATGCCAAATGGATGTCCGTAGTCTCTGCCTACCCCTCTGAGAAACAGCCGTGAGAGCTAATGTATGTATTATTGTATAATATACTTATTTTTTCTTACTTATTGAAGATCATAACCTCAGTGTAGTTTTCACAGAACACGAGCAACTAGGGTAAGGATACCCGTCGGCACTATTGATATGATCAATTGCAATTTTTAGAACGGATTTACTACATGATCGGCGATGAAGGTAAACATCATGAGGTAACCTGATAGTCTAAGGAAAAATAAATATCTGTAGATATGTATAGTCTGACGACACGCACTAGAGGAGTGCGGCACACTCATTGCTCTGTAACTCCTCCAAAAATAAGAGTAGATCAGTAATGGGACGTACATAGGCAGTAACTTGTTCTCTTCATAGCCTTACTAAGAATGCGCAATCACGCATTTGTCTAAAGGGTATAGAGAACCAATAATTTCAGGCTGTGAAGCATTCCATCTTAGTCTAAAGAGATGACGATGCGTCTTTAGCCTTCTTTGCTTTAAGTTGTATCTGCAACTGTCCATAGGCTGCAGTAGCGACTTACTGTCCAGTGGAAGTGCAAGTCCGCGCACGCGAGTGCTAAACGTAGAGTTGGCTACCCTCGCACTGCTAATGCTGTTCGCCATCACCAGTCTCTCTATATTGACTAAAAGCAAGCACCCATTCGTGCTTTGTCCATATTATGATATTACGCTACATACATTTAAGAGGCGACTATGGGATAATGAATAAGATGCCATAGCTTCTGATAAAAAGCGCTATAACTGTCTTTAAGCCAACCTCTTTACGCTAGGTGAAATACCTAGACCGGCGATGGCAGCGGCGTCAATGGTAAGACATCTACTAGCAGCACTGTAATCGTGAATCCGCCTGTTGACGGGACAATAACCGCTGATGATGATGGTAATGTTAACTATGTATATTTTATAGATCATCACAATAATCATTATAGTCCCTCACAAGTTCACTGCTGAACAAAGGACTCCCCCAAGGGACGCCGGGATATCGACTACCTGCATATCTTACCAAGTTGTTAATACATCTAATGCAGGGCCTCCTCCTGCACCGCTTGCTGATGCGAAGTTACCACTCGAAAACTTTTCTTACCCCTTTTGAACTCATTATTCTATTGGGCTATGTCGTTTATTCTAAATTTACTGTAGATGTCCTCGTTGCGAATTCTACCACCCTGAAAGATACTGAGAACAGCTATCTCCATTTCTCGCCGAGTTGTCTTAAGGTTCCACAAAAGTAAATCGATAGATTCTAAATTATTAAGGTAAAATTACTTTAATACTTATTACGCAATGATTTCTTAAATTTACGCGAACACTACCTACACACATAGGTCAAACAAAAAGATCTATAAAAAACCGCGTGAAGGAACGTATAGCTGATGTCAAGCACCGACGCTCCGGGAAGTCTGCAGTCTGCGAACATGTTCAAGATCGTCCCCATCGTTACATTAGATTTGATAAACCACAAATCCTCGCAGAAGAACACCGATTCCTACCAAGGATGATACGCGAGGCTATTGAAATTAAAAAACTTCCAAATTTCAATAGAGAAGATGGATGGGTGCTGCCATCCGCTTGGGATCCTATAATTAACAAAATTAAACCCAAACACAAGCATACCACTGCAAGACTTCTGATACTATAAGCTCGTTTTGCGTAAATCGGACCAAAAATTAATATTCTAAACTGAAGGTAGCCAGACTATGACTATGACATTGGGACGTCAAACATCTTAGTACCCCACTTAGTACAAAACATCAGGATAATAAAAATAAGTTAAAGTAGTAATTAAACGCGATAAAATCCGTAAATAATAGTTTTATTCAATACTTATTACGTATTAGAAACACATTATGTTCCGTCTTTATAACTTGTGGGGGCATGTCAACCGCGTTAACCTTTCACGCTATTTATAGTTCAATGGAATACTTTCCTGATAACAAGACCACAAATTTTTCAACGAAATTTCCAAAAGCTATTAAATTAGAAGGTGAATGGTCGGTTGGAGTTATTGAGTTTCAATATCCATGTACCATGTTTACTGTTCAAGATCATGAAAATGTTATATACATTACAAAATCTATGTTAATGCCTAATGAAGATAAACCATCCATAGTGTACTACAAAAAACATATTCCAGCTACCAACTATGATAACGTTGAGCATATTTTAAGAGTGTTATATGGTATCGGAGAGAACTTGAAATTTCGCTATGATGAAATAATAAAATTTGTGTCTATTTCTGTTTTGGATAAAAATATAACATCCGTAACATATCACCCAAATATTCTATTACTCAAGCTGAAGTAAAAGTTTTAACAATTCCATCGGGTGTTCAAGGAAAAACTCTTGATAATATATTTTTAGGACAGGTACCCAAAAGATGTATAATTGGATTTGTGACCAATTCTGCATTTAATGTTTCCCTTACTAAAAATCCGTTTACCTTTGAAAACTATGGTATTAATTCTTTCAGCTTACATATTGATGGTCAACAAATACCTTCAAAAGCTTTGCAACCATCTTTTAATAATAGTATATTTATATCAGCATATCGTACTCTATTCTCGTGAACAGTATGCCAAAGGGTTACTGTCTATTAGCATTTGACTTAACTCCTAATTTATCAGCCAACTCATCAGCTCATTGGAATCTCATAAAGCATGGTAGTGTAAGATTAGAAGTACGATTTGAATCCTCACTAATACAAACAATTAACTGTATAGTTTATCCTGAGTTTGATAATATTATTGAGATAGATAAAAACAGAAAGTTAAAAAATTAAATAAAACAAATCATTATATTATTTTTTCTTACAAATCTTCTATTTAATCTAATACAAAACACTGTTCGAGTTTAAAGATACATCGGACTCTCTCGTTAGATCATCAATAATAACAAGATGTGGGTTTTCACCATCAAACATATTAAGATTTGGAACTCCTTGATGATAGTTAACATTTCGTAAATTATATAAAGGTTACATTTCATCAAAGCACCATGTAACTGATTTTATGAAATTTGTTACAAAATTTGACTTCCCACATCTACTTGGTCCTGCCACAATAGCAGTAAACGTATGTATAAAGTGAAACATTACACACGTCTAAAGTTCTAAGGGGTGAAATAAAAAATGAAAGTGTTGGTGTAGGTAAACAATTAATATACCTATATTGTGTACTATAACTAATGTTTTTTGGAAATCAAACAAAATTTATGGTTAATTTAAAATTTTATTTTCAAGCAGTAACCACTTGTAAAAAAACCCACACTTCATCACAAGAACAATGTAAAATTTTGTGATTATTTTATGCAAATATATGATTATTACACACATAACGTTTGTTTAAATTTATGACATTTACCAAATCATAGTATTTTGGACATTTGTATTCTTCAATATTAAAAATTCTATCATTCGTCGTCAACATTTTTAAAAATTGTTTTTCTGCTGAACCACCTTTGTATGCGATCACTTCGTCCTTGCACAAATTTCTAATGTACCAATTTAATATGGGAATGATGTTCTCTTGTTTGTAGGCACATTTTAATTCTTCGGTCAGGTCAAAATATGGAATAGGAGTTAATTAATCTACACATCTCCGGAACCGTGCATCCTACGCAAAAACGGACCGCAGATTCGTGATCAGAGCATGCCAAAACCTTTTTGTTTGTTTTTTTTGGATCGTGAGTCGATGATCGTTGTACCACTTCTGACTTAGTGAGCCAGAAGTGGTACTACTTATCTACTCTTGGCAGATTGATTAGCGATCATAGTGTTTGATGTTCCGCACCTTTTACCCTAACACTCTTATTTAAACCTACCATTACTCAATACTTTGAATATCAGCGTAAAATAGCAGCTGAACGCTGCTGTGTTTCGTATGGTGAGTGTAGAAAACCGGAGACCCTTTATACTAGAAATGAGACATTCCATCTTAGTCCTCACGGATGACAACGCATCTGCATTTTAATTCGTAATCGACGATAGATGTAGAGCTATGTCTATGGGGTATAGTAACCACTTAACATCAAGTGACTGTGCTCGTTTGTCACCCTTAACCTATAAAAAAACACGCACACGCACATGTTCACAGAGACCCACATACATGCACGCATACTTTCACTCACTCACTAGATTTGGTAATTTTCCCATTTCTGAAACTGTACGCCATTACTGAATAATTAAAAACGTTGCATTAGCGGTACCTTTGGTTTTTAAAAGACAAATATTAATTTGTTATGCATTACAGTTTAAACTTTTTAACTTATGTAGGTAAATCATATGAGTAATTGAGTTAAAATGAAAGAAAACATATGTAGCTGGCGAAAAGTTTTTAAATTAAAACCAGCGTTTGCATTTATTCTGATTGAACTTTTTTTTTAATAAAAAATATAAAACCGATGTCTTATAATCCTCTATTTTATGTTATATTGTTCTGCATCATTCTTTCTATATTCAATAAAAAGAAACATAAGTAATTCTAAAGCGCCATTGTATTCAACATAAGTCGTGCCTATAGGTCAAACGTGAGTGAAACCGGCGTGGCGGAGGCTTTAAATATTCAAAGGGTGTAAAGGGCAACACTGCGCATATTTCCCCAGAGACTAACTTTTACCCCTTACCTTATGCATTTTTATCAATACACAACTCTATGCTTATAAATATCTAATGCACGCTCGCACTTAGTTCGTGTATCGTAGTTGAGTGATTGAAATCGAAAAGTAAGTGGTAGTTTGAAAGAAAACTACTTACCAAATCTTAGTTATTTTTATTTTTTATTTTTCGTTTAAAATGTTATACCTACACTTTACGAATTTCTCGGGTAGTGTGTAATATGAAGGCGTTTCACATACCTACATACATTTGATTCGTATTGGACTGGAACCCATGGCCCGTGGCCCACATACTTGGCTAGTACGCTACCAAACCGTCTATATCACTTTAAAGATCCTGCATTAGTTTGAATGAAATTGTCACCACATATCAACACAGGATTCCGTACTTATCCTATTTTTTATAGTTTCTAATCTCAATTATACAGTAAAAAGTATTATAATGATTTCTTATATTTACGCGAACATTATACATGATTAAAACTATTTTTACGGATTTTATCGCGTTTATATAAACGCGATAAAATCCGTAAAAGTAGTTTTAATCAAGTAAAAAGTATTTCTAAAAAGCAAATTACTCTTATAATTGGTCCCTTAATCTGATACTACAAACCTGGCCTATCTTCGTTATAATCGCTGGAGTGAGTGCCTCTACGTCTGCGTGTACACTTGTAGTATATATACTCTAATTTCGCCTTAGATTTGAATAATTTATTTGTATCAAGGTATCAACGTATCCGGCGTCAATCAGGAGGGCTTCATGATATACATAAAACACTTTTATACTTGGTAGGGCCACGCTGGAGCTATATTATGATTGTAGCATGATTGGGTTGGCTCGACCGGAGTAGGACCACGCACTCACAGAATACCACCGTAAAATAGCAGCGTAATGCTGCTGTGTTTCGTATGGTGAGTGTAGAGAACCAATGACCCTTTTACTGGAAACGAGGCATTCCATATTGGTCCTCATGGGTGACAACGCATCTGCATTTTGATTCGTAATCGAGGTAAATGTCTATGGGCCACAGCATCCACTTAATCAGGTGGACTGTGTGCTCGTTTGTCATCCTAATTCCATAAATAAATTGTAAACTGCGCATAGTTGCCAGCGTTATTTATAATTTCTACAGAAAATATTTAAACAAATGTACATACACCTAACAATAAATGTATCTTGCACTATATAAAGGTACTCGTTTGTGGTAAAATAGTTTAGAATTTTATAAATTGATTTTCTGAAAAGCTCGATACAAAAATTACTTATCTATTAATTGAACTCAAAACATGATTATCAATCATCACTCTAATTAATGAATGTTGCATTTTAAATAATCTAAAATCGATTGCGCAAAAGCAAATTTAATCTTATATACCTTATACATATTTATAACTAAATATTTTGTCTGCCTCGTTGGTCTAGTGGTTGTAGTAGTGCGACTGCTGATCATGAGGTCCTGGGTTCAAACCCCGGGTCGGGCCAAAAATCAATTATTGACTATTTCTGTCAAGAAATTCTCAGTAGTTGCTCGGTGTCAGCAAGTTGGCGGTGTCTCACCCCCGTGCCTCGGAAAGCACGTAAAGCCGTTAGTCCTGCGCCTGATCTCTCTACCGGTCGTGTCGATTTACCGTCCCATCGGATTATGAGAGTGAGGGAATAGAGAGTGCACCTGTGCTTGCGCAACACGCATACACTTGGGCACTATAATCCTGTCCTGCACCGATGACTAGCCTCCTCTAGACTCTAGACCTCTAGACCTCTAGACTTATTTATTTAAATATTAAAAAAAACAGACAGTTCCAAATATAGTATATTTGAAGCAATCATATGAAACAAAAATAAGTCTCAAGTCAAATAGTCTAATACTAATCGGATTCGTTTTGCTTCATTAAAGTACCAATGTTTGATCGAACGTTTGCAAGGTTGCAATTAAAGTGCTGGAGTATAGCTGTGCTAGTAGCGCCATTTCGATGTTACATAAGCTTTTTATCTCTACCTACCTACCGTATAAATATAGTATGGCCTCGACTGGAAGCGGAAGTGACGCCCCAGTCACCTCGTGCATTGTGTACGAAACACAGTTAAAACCGCTACTCACATCAAACATTCACAGTTCTGTTTCACCACTTCTATTCAAGAATTCAAGATTTCAACTATTATATTTCAGTAGATATTATTTAACTTTGCATGTATTATCATTTATTAGTTAGTGAGCTTACAATGAACAACTTCACCTAATTGAGGTCAATTTTTCACAACATACATAGGTATTTTTTTTATTAAAACGATAACATAGGCCGGGGTCCGACAGGTATAGTCAAACTATTAACGAATTCTAAATTTATGGACCAAAATGAATGAGATTTATTAAAATTTATTTATTTTATTACAAAATGATTGAGATTATGTCGGTTTAGTGTCTAAAAAGCAAATCACATCATCTTGTAGCGCTGCTGATGTGTTAATATGTTTTATTATACATATTTACATTATAAAAAGTCAGGAGTTAATTCGAATTGAAACTGATCATACTACTTAAACCGGAAATGGCAACACTACGTCTGCCGGGTCAATTATATATATTATAAAGGCATTTAACAACAACTGGATATGCAAAGAAGAAAAAATAAGTTGAGTCGATAATCTTTACAATATTATACTTACAGTTTTGATAATGGAACACTTAGTATTTCAAATACTTATTTGTGATTTTATCAAAATGTTTATTTTTGTGAAATCCGGTGGGAATTCGCTCACAGAAATAAGCTTAGTCAACGTGATTTTTCAAAAATGTTTGAAGTCCAAGAATATTTTGTTCTTTTAAGGTATTAACTATATTAGTTCGTTTATTTGTTCACGATTCACGACGTTCACATTGTTTATGGTTTACTAAACTTAAAATAGAAACAGGAAACTTTAGAAATGAAGTAAACACAAGTTGACCATCAACCGTTACCACGCAAAAAAAAGTTCAAGCAGTCGAAAAAATTACTCGAGAATACCGACAAATTGTAGAGCACGAATGTAGAGTCAGAATTGAGTATTGCATCAGAAACGATACAACCATCATTTTAGAATTCACGACCAACTTTCTCTCCGTAAACGTTCTTCAATCTGTACGCTACACTTACCGATGTGCAGAAAAACCGTCGGGTGGATTGATGCAGACTATGGACGTAAGTGACAAAAACCTTTGCGATATACCCACTAGCAATAAAACATACCTTTAACTATAATCCTGAATCAAAGCGACAGTCTATGAACAAGACGGGTCATTTATTACTACGATGCTAGAAGATCAAAGAACGGTCAACTCCTAGTGTTATGTGACAGTTTCTACTCCAAAAGTATTAATTGGCCAAAGTCAGGAATCCGGGAGCTTATCTGGCTCTACAACAAGACAGCGGCGCACACGTCAGCCAGAACTCTAGACTTTTTTTAATTCATAACATTATTAATTATGTATAACATAACATTACATTACATTCACCTGCCTGATTCGCTTGTTAAAAATAAATTCATTGAGAAATTTATAAATACTCGAAATATTTCAAAATCTATAAGGGTTTTCATATTTATTTTCTATTCAACTCATTCTAATAGATATAATCATATAAAATATGACAAATGGACGTTAACTGTGTATATATATGTACCCTACTATCTGTGTAAGCCTAATATCTATGTAAACTGAACTTCGGGCTGTTCATTGAGTCCAAGGCTAAAGCAGCCGCAAGGAAGCTAGGAGTCCTTGCAAATATGCGGCGATACTTCACGCCGGCACTGATGCTTAATTTATATAAAGGGCATGTCCAGTCGTGCATAGAGTATTGCTGCCATATATGGGCTAGTGCTGCAAAATGCCACCTAGCAGCTTTGAACTCAATGGAAAGGCGTGCTAAGAGGCTTACTGGTGACCCGCAAGTGGTTAAAATCAATCTTACCAGCCTCGAACACGGGCGCAAAGTAGGCAGCCATTCGGTCTTCTACAGGATGCATTTCGGAGAGTGTGCGCAGAAATCGCATAATTTATTTCTTCCCTCTCCCTTCCACTATCGGACAACCAGACGTTCAACCAGTCTCCACCCTTTCGTTGTTGACTTACCACGCATTCGAACCAAACGGTTTGCTACGTCGTTTTCATGCGTACAGCTAAGGAGTGGAATAAATTGCCATCATCTGTCTTTCCATCCAATCACATTGTGGGTGACTTTAAGGCAAGAGTTTTTGTTAATTCAGTCAGTGCGCTTTACCATCTTAAACTACATCATCACTTACCATCAGGTGGGGTTGTAGCTAAGTGCTGACTTAGAATAATTAAACAAAAGTAATTTAAACCCTATGGATATGAGATAGAACGCATGAGTATCATGTGATCCAAACAAAAAAAATATTATCCTAAAGTCTATAAAATACTAAGTAGTTTCATATAAAGTAACTACAAAAATTATGATTGCTATACGCTTAAATGTGTATTAAAATACTTGTTTTTTTTATTTAAATATATTTTCATAACTTTCTTCAAATTTAATATTTATTTTGTACATAATAAAATATCGTATGTCATACCTACATACTCATTATTTAATTATAACTTCGGCATTCATAACATAAACATAATATCAAGGTATGTCACGCACCCAAGCATTCGAAATACTGGCAACAATACACAGATTGATATATTATACAATCAGTTTCTTTGATACTTTTTTATTTATTTACTCGACGCTGTGTGAACACAAATCAAAGTGAATTGCGTACCGGCGAAATTGACATGACACTTACATAGTGTGGACGGATTGCAACCACAATAAAATACACAGCCACTGCAATCGTCTTGCTCTAAATATAAAACGCTTGTTCACTTGTTCGTCATTTGTTTTGCAAAAGCAAAACTGCGCTACCGTGACGAAGTGAGAATCGTTTCTTTAATTGCACACATCGAACGCGAAACAGAGATGTAGAGCTCTATTCTTACTAAATCAAAAATAGTGATCCACTCAATTTAAATCACTTCCACTATTTTTATATTGCACTTATATAATAAAACTAAATAGATATAACAAAAATAATTTTGTTATATCCATTTATTTAGTCAAAATTTGCACGCTTCGATAAGGCAGAACGTATAGGAACTTTTATGTTTTATTATTACTCTTGTAATATCTACCTACATTCTGTGCAAATAAATAATTATGAATTATGAAAAAAAAGGACACAAATAACAAGAAGAGATTTCAATTAATATTTCTGGCGTAATTTTAGGATTATTTATTTCGATTATTATTTAAAAAAAGGTTAAATGAAACAATTTTTTACTATTTTATCGCGTTTGATTTAACTTTTTAATTCCCGACGTTTCAGGTGCTGTAGAGCACCCATATAATATAGTCACATAGTCAAGAGAGACTGAAATGTTTGACGTCCCGATGTCCCATAGTTAGTTCGGCTACCTTCAGTTTCTGATGTTAATTTCTGGTCCGATCTACGCAGAATGAGCCAACAGTACCTTGAAATCTTGCAGTGTTATAAGCATAAGGGGTTAGATTTAATTTTATAAATTATATCTTCTTTATTGAAATTAAGATAAAGATATTAATATTTAATTCGCAACCATCCGCTTAGTTAAATACAATGATGTGTCTTACCTGGATTGAAGAGTACCTTCCGCCCTCCCTCAATTGCTTCATATATATATTTATATAAACGTCGAATTGTATATATATATGTGGAAGTTGTGATACCAATTTACCCAGCATTCATGCATTAAAACATATTATATGGAGCGAGAAATCCGCGGCCTGTCTAGCACAAGTGCTCTTTTATGATTATGAGATACGAACGCGCGAGTGTTTAACGGCAAAATTAATCACCGCTCGTAAGGATTGGCCTTATCTATTTTAGTTGGTTCTGAAGTGGAGAATTCTAAGGCGGTCACTTTAAATTTGCTTCGGATCTGAAGTGACAGGTGCTATCTGCCTGCTAATGACCGTAGCGAACATTTATTACTCGTCTAGGAATTTTTACTAGCTAGTTCGCTCACAGACTAATAACAACGTACTACTATTACGTTTATTTTAAATAATTGTTATTATTAAATATCTTAAGAACTTACTAACAATTTACTTAGATTTTATTGCATTTCATATCGATTTAGAAACATACAGATAGTTCCTACTGAAGCTTTTGGTTTAACTGTATTTGGATTTAAATGAAATTAGATAATCGAAATATAGGTAGGTTTATAATAGGTGTAGGTAGGTTTTGGTATTATGGTGAAAAAACTGCAATTATTTTATAATGAACTACTTGATCAACTCGGCAATGTAACTGGAGCCTCCATTTTACCAGATTCTAGGTTTTGATTATAGGATTTTGATCAAAAGTCTGATTTTTACCAAAATCTTCGTCACATTTATCGTATTTTTCACTATATTTATCTTGATTTAAAAAATCTTTCTAAAATTGACCGTAACATAAATTTCTAACTCATCAGTTATTCGAATAAGGTAGTGTTCTGTCGGCAGTTACATAATACATTTACATTTACTTTGAGGTTTTACGACATTGTGAGGAAATCCAGTCAAGTTGTAAAGACAGCTTCTAAAAATTGATATGTAGTACAAATATATTAATTAATGCATATTTTTCAAACTTTTGTCACAGCAGTCGTGGCCGAGCGGTTAAGGCGTCTGACTAGAAATCAGATTCCCTCTGGGAGCGTAGGTTCGAATCCTACCGACTGCGAATATTTTTATGAATGTTACAACTACGAATATTTTTATAATTTTCACACTATTTTTTAATTCTTTTTTACTTTATCTGACATGTTTTCACAATATATAAATAACGAGTTTTGGCGGGAACTTAGTTGTCGACGGATTGTCGCTCCTGTTTTGTCGCTTGAATAATGGTTTGAAGTGGATTTTGATTCGTAAAACTGATGCGATTTTGTGAATTAAGTGTCTGCACGTGTGAACTATTAGAGAAAACGACGAAACAAATGCTTTGATGTTGATATAAACCTCAAGTTAATTTGATCGCTTATAAACTTGAGTGGCTGTCGTCATCAACTGTCCGCTGGGTTGAGCTGTCGTCAAAATCTCTTAAGGGCTTCGCAATGTAACGCTTCAGCATATTGTGGAGAAAAATTATATAAAAATGAAGATTCCGAAAGAAATGATAGGCTCAGAAGGGCTAGAACCCAGAGCCATAAAGCCAGTTAAATAATTTTTTTTAAATAACTCTTTTGACCTTATCTTTTCAATTAAATGTGGTGTCATTTAGCATTAGCATTTGCTAACTTGACAATTTTACATTCAAAAGATTTTAGATTATAAACAATAAAAACAACTAACGGCCAACGCAGTGATTATTCGGAAGACTGTCGGCGCTGTAAGCTCCGTAAGAGCTCATTAAGCCGAGGAGTGCACGTGCGTTGCCTCCGGCAATCGATGCTTTTATCTCCACCACTCAGGGTTGCGTCAGAAGATACCTCACATTTTTGGTTTACATTATAATAATAGGCATAAAAAAGCAAATATGATCTTACGAGGCAAATTTGCGTACATAGGTGATTAAACATTCTATTTTGTTGTAAAAATTGTACATCAAACAATATGTTAAATTTAAATCGGATATAACAATTGGATTACTCAAGAAATAACAATGTCTTTGTATAAAAACTCAATTTGCGCTTGAAATGAAACACTAAACCACATTAGCTTTGGCCAACTGCCACCCCTGCCGAAACAACTTTTCGTCATGGGATTCAGAGTCCGTACCAGGGATTTAAGGTTTCATTACTTTGGCGGAGAGAAGACCCCTACATCCTATACAACGCCCCTACTAAGGTTCGATCGAAGATAAATATAAACTGTTTCTTTATCGTATTTTGTAAGGAAAATTCCAGTCATCATTTTGCGTTTAAATGCAAATGCAATTTAAAAATTTACATGATTTTGTACACAAGACTACCTGCAACAGTAATTTAAAATTTTCTAGAATTAGGTTAGCCAAAAGAGAAAATTCTTACTGAATATTACTGAAAACTATATATGAATTTGGCATTACTTTGTATTGGTATTACTGAAGTACCCGAAAAGAAATTATTAAGTATTGTTAAGCTTATGTTCTTTGTCATAAAATTGACGACTTTTTACACTACTGATAGGGTGGCAAAATGATATGATATAAAATGAAATCATATGATGTAAAATGAAATTGAACAAGAAAAACTCAAAATTTCATTATGAATTTCTAAAACAAACAAGAGAAAATAACTATCCCTAAGTTTCTTTAGAACTAATCCGAATGAAATGATTGACTTTTAAAAAATAGTGGAGTCTCATTAACATTAAGTTTTATTGTTTCAGTTATAGAAATATAACCAGGTTTGTTATGTGCTTTCGATATGATAGCACGATACGGTCTAAAAACTGTGGCAGATATACAGTTATAATCATGACGTGGGGGTTCACGTAAGTTCAGTTAGGTATATATATCTCTTAGCTTCAAACGCTTCATCACGCAGCTTTAAAACGCTTTTTGAGCTCTTTTACTCTGCACAGAGCAACGTTGTAGCTTCATCTAAAATAATTTATCATAAAGATATCTGATTGATTTTTTTATTGAACCTTGTTTATTTTTATATAGAAGAGGTGGCAAACGAGCATGCGGCTCAGCTGTAAGTGACTACGGCCGCCCATGAACAACCGCAACACCTGGGGAATTGCAGGTGTGTGCCGGCCTTTTAGAAAGGAGTAAGCTGTTTAATCGCTGTACTTTATAAGCTCTAACCTAAGAAAAATACCCGAAGTTTACCTGAAATTATTAATCTTTAAATGTTAAACAGTTGTCATAGACTATTCTCACTCGTATTCCGTAGTAGAGGCGAATTTTCCCTCTATAGGAAAGTAAAAGCTATAGAGTCAAATGCGGTGGCAGGAGGGAGCGAAGTGAGGCGAGACCTCTAATGTACAAATATTGCGGACGAAATGAATATTTTCGGCCCCTCCTCGAGGGGCTGAAGAAGTGTAGGTTTTGATTAAGTCACCAAGCAATCTGAATATATGCGAAGTTTTAGTTGACATGTAATAACATTGAAGATAGAACTTAAATATATCCAGCTGGTGGAAATAAACGCCTCTCACGTACAACAGGCTAATGAAGCAATTAGACTGTCGTACTGTTGTAGTGCCTGTTGGCAAACTTTACGTTTTTCCTCTTATATAAAATATTTTTAATTTCTCAAACATGTAAGTTTCATTACGAAGTTTTCCTTTTCCACCGAGCACCTTAAAATATGCAATAAAATTGAAATAAACAATACTCGATGCTGTGACCCATAGACATCTACGTCTATCGCCAATTAAGTATAAAAAAGGACATGTGTTGTGCACTCTGCAAACTAAAACAGAATGCCTCATCACCAGAAAATCTTCGATTCTCTGCACTTTCGGTTTTACGGTGGTATTTTGTGAGAGCGAGGTTCTACCCCGGTTGAGTCGACCTTCTCATGCCACAGCTATATTAAAAAAATTGTTACATGCTTATTTATCACTTTCATGTAACACGTAATAAACTTTAAACCTTTTTTTAATAAAAAATTTACCACATGCCAATCCTACTTCATTTAAAAATGAAGTGACAAGGCCGTGGACACCTGCAGCCAACTTCAAAACGTCCCAGATACGTTGTCATCTTTGAAGACAAAGATCGAATGCCCACATCACACATGCATGTACCCCTCAATTCGGAACGCAGCAGAGGATTTTTGCTACTTTTTACAGCAGAAATACGTACGATGGCGGTACCTACTCCGACGGAATCCTAGGCAAAAAAAATCCCCACCACCTACAGTAGTAGTACCTGTACACCTGTAGTATAGTAAGTAACGGAAACATTGTATTCCTTAGTTGAGACATCATGCTATAGCCGGTATCGGTTCGAATATGGCTCTACCATTTAAGGCACAGTGCGTGTTGCCAGTGATGACTTACGGATCTGAGACGTGGTCCTTCACCGCTGGCCGTATGAGGACGCTCAAGGTCGCTCAGCGAGCTATGGAGAGGGCTATGCTCGGAGTTTCACTGCGTGATAGACTCAGAAATGAGGATATCCGCAGTGAAACCAGAGTGACCGACATAGCCCAACGGATTAGTAAGCTGAAGTGGCAATGGGCCGGCCATATAGCTCGAAGAACCGATAACCGATGGGGAAGAAAGGTTCTCGAGTGGCAGCCTCGTACCGGTAGGCGTAGTGTAGGGCGACCCCCCACTAGATGGAGTGACGACCTGGTAAGACATGCGGGAAGTCGATGGATGCAGGTGGCTCAGGACCGTGCTTTGTGGCATTACTTGGGGGAGGCCTATGTTCAGCAGTGGACTTGTGAAGGGCTGTAATGATGATGATGATGATGATTTAAGGCACCGCTGTTTCACTCTTACCTTTTAACTGTTTTTTTCGAATGTTTTGATATTGTCGATACCATAGACTAGAATATATGACTATAATACACTGTAGAACGGCTGTCAACCTTATTTTGTACGAGGATCAGCGTCGCCGGGAGCACATATACAAGCAATTTCGTCGTATTATCAGTTATCACCACTACAAACACATTTTAGACGTTTGATTAATGTTTTTGACACATAAATATTTCTTCATTTTTGTTTCTAATATTCACAAAATATAAATAGTTTTGACTTACTCGTTGTAGGATATGTCTCCTTTATTTAAATTCTATTTCCCGCTGTTCTTTCGACACGTAATTATTGGACAATTTGCAATTTTTTAAATAATTTGCATGCAGCGACGCTTCACACGAAAATTGGAAACCATTGATTGTGTTGACATTTATAGGTGTGAATTGTTAGTGTCTACACGGGCTCTGCCCACTCCCCCGTTCTATTATATATGTATTATAGTATTCTATGGTTGATACGGATCAATAATATAATAATAATTGAATTTTCTTATGCCACGCATATACTCACACAAACACAGATACAATTTGTGCTGGGTTCTATCAGAAAACATTCTATCTGTATTTCATATCGTCAGTCAGTCAGTCTCTGTAAATCTAAGGAGCTCTATTTGTGATGGCATGCAAAACCGATCATGACTTTTCTTTTGTACTCGTTTGCAAATTCATCATGCCATACATATTGACTAAATACTTGTTAAATATACAAAATGTGTTTAGAACTCAGAAAATATATAAATAAAATAATTATAAAAAATAATAGAATATATTTTATTATTTACAATTAACAGACAATATATTAACAATTAACAGTTAACAGAAACAAAGAAATAATATTGTTTACCTAAATACTATGTGTATTCATATTACGTACATATATATTTTTATTAGTATTGTTTATCGTCAGTTTCTCAAATATCTAATTTTAGTAAAAAGCCCAGTGCGGTTCTAAGTCGACAGTTGTTCCTTTACGAGGCAATCCGTATCCACCACGTCCCAAGTGTCCCGCTAATACTCCATATGGCGCAACACAATGTGCAATGAACAAACCATACCATAAACAACCAAACAACAATGAACCCCCGAAGAACTCTGTTAAAACCCCTTCACCCTGTTTGAACGAGAACGGGGGGGAACGAGGTAGGGCAAGTGATACTGGCGTATTATTCATAGTGCTGGTAGGGCGGAGCAGTTGATGCAACGACATGTGCATGCATTAGGGACGATGAGACAATCAGGCACCAATAGCTTACTCTATTAATTCCAACAACTGGCCTAAAGGCTAAAGGAACGTCCCTGTTATTATAACAGGTCACAGTAACAATGATTTTAGCAAACAAATTTATACTATTCACATAGTTAGGATAGCTGTGTGTTATAAGGCTATAGGATATTACATTGTACGAATGTAACAATCTAATAGATTACGTATTTTTTTAGATTCATTACAGCCCTTCACAAATTCACTGCTGAAAATAGGCCTCCCTTAAACAATGCACGGCCCTGAATAATATACCTCCATCGTCCTTCTCTTACCAAGTCGCCACTCCTAGTGAAGGGTCACCCTCCACCGTGCTTACCGGTAGGAGGCTGCAACTCGAAAACCTTTCCTCCCCATCGGTGGTCAGTTCTTCGAACTATATGGCTGGTTCATTGCCACCTTAGCTTACTGAATGTGCTAAGTAGTTTATTCTGGATCTACTGTCGATACTACATTCTACATCCTGATTTATAAGTCTATCACGCAGAAAAACTTTAAAGAAATACTATTAAGGTGCACTATAAGTCTTCAAAACTAATATAAAATACAGGTTTGTTTTTATATAAAATTAGATCGTCATGGAAAATAAGTATTACTTTTTACTAATAAGAAATTTTGCATAAAGAATTATTCATTAAAACCTTTCCAAACATTGTTTGCTTACGTTTTCAAGTATAACATGGTTATATTACTATATTAATTTTACTCACTATATTACACAGATACAGTCATACTGAAATAAAGCCATACGTTGTTAAAAATACCACGAATATTTAAAAAAAAAAAGTAAATTTTATCTTTATGCCTTTAAATATTAAATATCAGATTCAAAATATCAAGTTTCACTGAAAACTTTTGTTTCTTAACTACAAGACATACGCTAAATATTATTTACATCGATCAAAATTGGTAGTGATCATATTAACTGTACATTACCAAACTATTATATATATTTTATTTAAAAAATCAATATTGTTTTAAATTTTAAGTTTATATGTAGATACCAGAAATCTAAATAATAAGACACTAGATTTGTGTGGGAGAGACTCTTCGCGGTATTTACTTTACGTACGTTACTTAACAACTTCGTTGCCAAGTATTTTTTGTTTAAATTTAAACTACGAATATTGCAAGTTTTTATATATCTATATCACTATCATTTTTAGGTAATCATAAAGTAAGCGTATTATCAAAATTTTTAATAGACTTCAAAACTGATTTAACTTATAAGTATAAGTTTCTCATGTATGTATAGTTGTAGCACGAATGGGCCGGCTCGAACGGGGAAGGACCACGCTCTCACAGAATACCAGCGTAAAATAGCAGCTTAATGCTGCTGTGTTTCATATGGTGAGTGTAAAGAACCGGAGACCCTTTTCACTGGAAACAAGGCATTTCATATTAGTCCTCACGGGTGACAACGCATCTACCATCTATCTGCATTTTGATTCGTATTCGAGGATAGATGTAGATGACTATGGGCCGCAGTAACCACTTACCATCGGGTAGACTGTATGCTCGCACCTATATTTTTTTTAATAAGGGGGAAACGACACAAACCCACCCAGTCCCTTGTCACCCACAACAGAAGACCCCCAAATATTCTATAAATAAAAAATATAATTTACTTTTCATGACGTCGGAGTTGTCTAATTTCGCAAACTTATTAAGAAACGATTACAAATAATTTTATGACTGTGACCTAGTATTTTCACTACGATCATCACAGTTCATAATCAATGCGTGTTATTTAAGTTTTTTAAACTCTAATATTATTATATTCAATTCTTGCATTAACGCCTTTTGTAAGATGGTACGGAGCAAGTTTCTCAGCCAACCCGTGTTTGTATTTCCCACGGACGTCCCACGCAATTCTCACCTCTTCTGGTCTCTATAGCATTTAACGTCAAGCTTAAAACATAGTTTTGTGGGCAAATTATGTGGCTTCACCTTTTACGTCTGTTAGTCTTCGTAGAATAGAGTGCATTAAACTTAAGCCCATAATAACTTACTAACTTACTTAAAAATAATTTATTTATTTACATTTAATTTAAGTGTATGTTTATAAAAACAATAACTATAAAATATTGCAAATTCTTTTAGAACTGTGACAAATTGGCTTAGAGGGTAATGAGGCGGTAGACGTTCTTGCTAAAGAGGCGATAAGTGATGGGGAGAATTTCGACTGTGTACCTTATTTCTCTGAATTCCTATCTAAAGTTCGTGAAAACTGTACAGAAAAGTGGTCCGAATACTTTGATGAAAGGTCACTGTCAAAAGGTACAAGACGATACAACCGCATCTTTCCCTCTTCCTTTGGTTTGAAGGATGCAATATAGGAAGGCAAGAAATTATTACAGCAATGAGGCTTCGTTCCGGACATAGAGAATATAACCTGGTTAATATAATATATAACCATGGTTATATAGTCTTTGGTTCCGGACATGTACCATTAAACAAATTTGCGTTTGTAATGAGAAAAGTGAATTCACCAACTTGTGACAAATGTGGAGTTGTGGAAGATGTTATTCATATTATGATGGTATGTGAACGGAACGAAGCATATAGAAAGCAATTAGGTTTTGACAAAAATAGTGTTGGATTATATACCTAATAGTCCTAGCTTTTCCATTGTCAGATAAGACTAGAAAACCTTATAAACGTGTATTGTTAGGTGTTAGGAAAAGGTAATCTTTTATTATTGTTCACGTGAATTTATCATTGTCTGCATATGTGTTTGATTGTGTACCTATAAGGGTGACTTGATCTCTATAATCAATAAAGATACTGAACTGTAATAACTTAAACTCAACGCTCTACCTCACTAAAACAAGTTAATCGCAATGTAAGTGTGACCCGCCAGCACACATTTTTTAAATATGCATATCAATGCATTAAGGCTGGGCAACGAACAGGTTCCAAAACTTAACCCTTAGAATAAAGCCGCGGTATGTGCCTAGCAAGAAAATTGTAGTCAAAGGAGTGGCTAATAGGTGAGATTCGCCATCGTGTCGAAATTATAAGCCAATACGTGATGAATAGAGAAAACATTCATTGCATCAATCGAGACGCTACTTTCGCGTATCGAATCACCAATACAGAGGCAATAAACAGTTAATGGATAAATAATGATGATGCCATCTAATTATATTGTATAAATGCTATTTTAATGATTTAATTGTCCAATGAGTCATATATTATTGTAAAAACATATTACAGTTTGAATTTATTTTAATGATAAATTATAAATCAATTTTAATTATTTGACAATTTTCTTTATTTCTATTTACATATTTGACATTGTTAGTATTTTTCATCAAAATTTTTAAACTTTATTTACATGATATAAATGACGAATGATCAGTTGGCAATATTTAATGAAATTTAATTTTTAAAACAAATGTGTGAGTATTATTTAGTCTGACATTTTATAATATAATTTATATATTATGTCACAATACTACTATAAATACTGTAATTTGAGTGAAATGAAAATGAATTCTATATTAATTAAAATTTAAACTCTGTTTAATATGCTACGCCCGTACAGGGTGTCATATGTTCTGTAAATATATTGTTCCAACTTTATACTTTGTGACATGCAATAAAGAATTGTGAATTATGAATTATTAACATTTATATTATGTATGAACATTTTGATTGTTTATG